>BMAC01000089.1:1354565-1389216 GCA_014905375.1 Phtheirospermum japonicum
ACAGTATAGATGACTTAGATGAACAAACAAAAATATAATTTAGGAGGCCAACTGGTTTTGATTTAAAAAAGTTCAATGCTTAATTTGTTTCAATTGAAATAGCATAGATGACCTAGATGAACAAACAAAAATATAATTTAGGGTTGTTTAATTTAGCGCCTGTTTTAATTAACATTGTTGAGCATTTATATAGTTGGTCGTATCGTATGTTTATTTATGATATATTTACCACATTGAATAATTGAATAGTAAGAATTCTTACTTTTTATGAGATTTATATAATTATTTAGTTTTATTCAGATATATCAAATCATATCTCAAAATAAATATTTATATATTTTATATTATATTTAATATCAAATTATCTCTAACAGTGAATATGATATTGTATTTATTAATATTTAATTATATGTGTTAATAAAATAATATATTCGATAAAAATTAGATATAAAAATTAATAATTGAATATTTAATTTTAAAAATTTAAAAGAAAATAAGTACTATATAATGTTCAAAATATCAAACATTACTTATATGAAACGCCAAACTGTATTTAGTTCTTTAATAATTTCCGTAGCAGGGAGATGAGAGAAAGGAAAAATAAAGTAAAAAAGAATGTGATTATTATAATTACTATTTTAAAAAAGGTTCTCCACTCAGTGTGTGGGAAATTAACTGTTTTCACACTTGAAATAAGTGGTGAATTCCTTTTTAGTCTGTTTGGTCAACATATGACAAAATGTATGGAAGACAGAATGATCACAACAGTGATTGCATACAGACATTTTTGCTAGATGCAAACCCACTTTTTTCCTAAACATTTGTCACTATTTTTCACCTTTTCATTTGAGTGGGTTCAATTCATAATAATATTATTTTGGATCTAAATTAATCATATCTATAATACTTCCAGTTACATATTTCGAATTATAGTTCATTATCTGTCGCTATAATTTTATCCTACGTAAGTATGAAATTCCAACATTTAATAATTCCAGTGAACTAAACTTCATGTTCCAATACAAACGATATATATACTCAAAACTTTTGCTTTAATAAATTTATTTATTTTTCTTTTTTCCTTTTCTTGGGGCACTATAATAAAAAGTCGACACCCCTATTGCCTTTGCCAATTATGTAAATTTGCAGGACTTAGGAATTGTGAGCGTGCCAAAACCTCTTTTGGCTTTTATTTTATTTGGATGCAACTTTTTTCACGTGTTACACTCAAAAATATTTTTTTCGTAACCAATAAAACAAATTAATTAGGTATTACATTACATGCGTGCCAACTGGCTGATTACATAATCATCATATGGACCTATAATTCTTGAGCCACGTCTCCATTTTTTCATGCCCCAATCTTTGGGCAATGCCACAAAATTATTTGTCACCATGCATCAAATAATATGCAACCTCATGTGATTGACAACAAATAAATTGTTTTAAATTAATTAATCAATCAACCACATGATGTAGGAAATTAATCACTTCAATAGTATGTTCATCATGACTCATGTGCATAATAAAATCGCAAGAAAAGAACAATTTATATCACACATTCTGGTTATGTTCATCAATTATTTCTATTTATATTTATCATGTTAATTTTATAAAAGAAATGGGTGATGAATATGAATTTATAATTTCATATTTATTTCTCAACTTTTGTGAATTTACCATTTTTTTTTTTACTAATAACGGTGCGTGCGAGTCCATTATTAACAAATTCTAAATTTTGAATATTGTTTTGGAATTACTGAAATAGAGAAATGAAAAAACATGTTGTTTTATTATTAAAAAGTCAAAGAAATGAATAAAAAATTCAGATCAATAGAGTATATAATGGAGAAAAGAGGAATAGGATGATCATTATGAATTCGAATTTGGGGGACAATAACTTTTATTTTATGTCTTCGGTCCCACCTCCTTTTTCTTTGTTTTTTTTCTTTCATTTTTTTGGGGGAATTGTTTTAACATATGCAAATTAATCACATTAATTTAATAAATTATACTCTTTAGATCCATAAAAAATACTTATGCATTTAATTTAAGAATTTGACCATACTATACATCCTAGAAAATCTATTTGTTTATACAATCATTCTTTGGCTCAAAAACATATAAATTCAACATAGATATTGAATCTTAATCTTAAAAATAATCACATATATTTTGATTAAGTCAACTAATTGGAAGAAAAAGCACTCGAAAGTTCGTGAGAAGTTCAAAGTCCAAACGAATGAAACACACAAGGTCAGTTTGTCCCCACAAAATAATTGTTGAATAATTGTATGATTGCCCAAGACTTTACCTTGTTCATCTTGAAACTTATACTTTGTTGACCTTTGTTTTATTTTTAAAATTTCATTTCCTTCTTTTTCCTCTTTCCTCTTTGCTTGTTATTGTATCATTAGTAAAGCACATGAATTTATGGTGGAAAGTAAAAACCCTTGATGATATTTTTAACCTTTTCCTCTTACACACAGCTGTAAAGCTGTAAGGGACAGAAAAATATGGCTCTTCTTCCCTCCCAAATCAATTTATTTATTATTATTATTATTTTTTTATATTTTCATTTTTTGGTCCCTCAATGTGTGTCTACTTATTGTTATTGATTTTTCACTCTCACAAAAGAAAATTGTTTGCCAGTTCTTTATGAGTCAGTACCTTTTATAGGTACATAGCTATGTTGTCTTCTAAAGTTTGAATTAATATCTCCGACTTTTGCAATGTAAGGACAATCCTATTACTTTGATTTTTTCTCCCTACTAAGCTTAACTTGAGGATAGTAATTAACCTCGGTCCCCTATTATTGTGACCAATTAAATTGTAGGATGTGTAAGTAATTAGGTCAACTCATTACATATGATGAACACTTTTCATTGGATTTGAAGATTCAACACAATCTCTATATTCCTTTGCGAGTCCAATTATGCTTTACACTTTGTGTTTAGAGATCACTAATACGAGAGACTAATGGGGGTTAACAACTCTTAAAATAAGTTGTTTGATATATTCTAGGTGTCAATTTAATTTAACAACGTTCAGTTATTTTCAAGGTTAATCGCGAGATATCCATAAAATAATGAATAAATACAAATGTCTCACAATCACAAAACACGGTGCTTTGAAAAATCTAAGACCAATTTGTCTTGTAAAAGACATAAAACTTGCATCATTGAGTCTTAATTGTCCCATCTTGACAATAACATTATTCTCATTTAATTTAGCCGCTAACTATTAATACAACCACAAGAATACTTTTGGAAAACAATAATAGCCTACTAATAACAAACCAGTCCACTTAGATACCTAAAAAAACCAAGCATTATTATTAGTATTGTCAGTATAGTATTTAATATAATGCCTAATGGTACTGTGAAACAACACTTGTCTATTAAACTTACTACAGAAAAATATAATTTTCTTCTTTCTTCTTTAAAGTTTTTTGACACATATATTTGTGGGACTGGTCTGGTGTGCCATTACCAAAAAACTAAAAAGAGAATGGAACAATTTGAATTAAATTGATGCCTTAAATTCCCAGATCCATCTGGGCCCAAAATCCATCTGGGCTTTGTCTGTGGGCCTCCACGTATCTGAAACTGACCTCATTTTAGAACTGTCTGCTTGATAATTGAAATATTGCACACCCCTCGCGTGAGTCAAATTATTGTATTTACTACTACTCCGTCTCCTCTATCTATCCGGATAGTACATTTATTGTTGAATCATATATCTATGCAATTTTTGCTAACAAATGTTCCACAATTATTTGCAATCCAAATCACTCATTTGTCTTATTTTGATCATAGCATTATTAATAATAGATGCCCCAAATGTATAATATGGGCGGACCCAAAACTAAATATAAGGGGAGCAAGTTTATCTTTTTCATTATTTATTTATTTTAGAACATTGTAACGGGAAAATTGTTATATGTTTGAAACAAATTGCGTGACCCTATTGTCAAAAAAAAAAAAAATAGTGTGAGCCTTGAGGTTTTCATTGATTGCAAGTGGGCAAGAGACTAGAAAAGGATGGTACAAGAAGCACATTAAAGAGCCATAGTTATATGCCATTTTCTGCGTGATAGAAGATTTGTGCATTAAATATATATATATATATATTTTTCTTTTTTACTCAACAGAAGATGAGACACTGCTCTGCCCACATATATGAAAATTCACTCTCTAGTATCTTTATGTGGGACCTTATTAAACACCTACTGTCACCAATATCTTATAGTACTCTGCCCATATATTATATTTAATCATTTATAAATGTCAGACCAATTTTTTAATTAGTTAAATTCCAATCATGCATGGACATTGAAAAACGGATTCAACTCATATTCTTGAAACAATTTGGTTGATACAAAATTTATATTTGAGAAACAAAAAGAAAATATGCAAAACCAAGGATTAAGATTACGTTCGACATTCTATATAGTGCATTTTAAAAGGAACACGTTCTCATATATATAAGCATTCTTTTTGACTAAATAATAATAATAAATAAATAAATCTCAGCCATATCTATAGGGTGGACCAAAATTAATAGCCCACAAAATGGAACCCTATGACCTCAAATATGTTACCTCAAATTGAGAAATGAGAATGTTTAGCTTTTGGTAAGAAGCAGACAATAAGCATTGAATGTGTAGTGCACATACTAAGTCCAATGTTTATGACTATGTGCTTATGTGGTCCAAATGCAATATGCTCATGTAAATTATAAATAAGAAAATCAAGAGAGTAAAATGTAGGGGTAAAAAACATATGGATGAGTTAGCTTAGCCTTTTGCAGATTGTGATTTTATAGACCGCATATGTCACTTTTAGTGGGTAAAAATAGAAGAAAAAAGGACACAAGAATAAAAAATAAAATAAAATAGAAGAAGAAAAGAAGACAAAGAAATAGAGGGGGTAAAACAAGGCATGTCCAAAAAACTGTAAAATTTAGATGCTATATTGGAAGCACGTCTGCTGGGGCAGTGTCTGAGACAAAAAGATCTGGGCATCTATTGGGCAGGCTTTAAATTAGGAAGACTAATGTCCAAATTGTGAAGTGTGTAATGGAAAAAGATAAGTGTCACCATCACTTGAAATCTGAAGAATATTTTTTCATATATATATTTCCATATACCTAACTGTAAAAAAAAATAATCACCTGAACTGAATCAATAATTAGGAAATCTGGAGAGGTTAAGAAAAATGAAGACCCAGTAAAAAATTGTAATTATGACTAAGTGATGCACAAAGTCAGAAATTGAAATAATTCCTTGTTTCTTTTCTTTTCTTCTGGTTTTATAGCAATAATAAATCAATAATCTTATATGGGCCACTTCTAGCCCCGTGCCTACATATTCCTAATTGGGCTTCGTTTTTCCCAGCTATCCTGCATTGGATTGATGGACTCCGGTCCAAAATAGATATTCAAGCCTGTCGGGCAGCACCTATTTCAGGCTGCATTCCTATTATGAAGAGGCTAATAAGGTTTGACTTAGTCTTGGACTAATATCATACAATCTCTAAGGCCCAATTATATAGTTAAGTGTAGACTTTCATAAAAATTAAAAAAATATTAGAAATAATAAATATATAATTATTTATTGATTTATCATTATATTTTTCAATGGACGTACTCCTTTCTTTTTTCTTTTCTTTTCCTTTTTTTTTTGTAAAGGCGAAGAAAAAAATATCTATTTTCTCGCCTATTTACTACGAGAACGAACAATCAAATTGAAAACTTTCAAAGAGTTGAGTCATACCGAAACTCTATTGAGTAAACTACCTCACTGAACTAGCTTTAGATTAGGTAATAGAGCGTTCAAGAGAGATTGGTCCCCGCTTGAACTCACATCATATTTTCCCATTTAATTCCTAATTGGGGTTTAACTAGTTTTTTTGCGCCTTTCCTGCAACCTTCTCAGCTTTTCTTGTTCCCTAAGTCAATGGGATTGACTAATATTAGGAATTCTAATTCTTGCGATTTCCTACCTTGTTCAGGGTTACCTCTCAACTATAAATACCACCCTATGCAGTGTAACATTTGTACCTCTGAATATCATCATCACTTATACATACACATCATATTTTTCTACCTGCCTCACGCATCATATAACATGCAGTTAGGGTTTTTGTTCAATTGTCCGACCAGGACTCGTTCACTGGGTGATCAGATTGACTGCCCCTTACGATACCGCTGTGGTTGTATCTTGGGAGATTCATTGTCATAGTTCCGTGAGCACGCGTACGGGACAATACAAATCTTAAGAAAAGAGTTCGCTCACCTCGACACTTTATTATGCTATTATTTTTTCATTTTCTTATTATATTATAATAGATCTTTCAGTTCGAATTATTCCCCTTATTATCCAGATTTTATTGTTGTATCCAAAACAAGTTTAATATTCTTATTTTGTAATTTGAACTAATGGCGAGCAATCCTGCGATGACAAACTTAACCTTGCCAACTATGACGAATGCGATCGTTCCTGCCCAGTCGTGTTCCTCTATGCCCTCGTTTGGTACTAGTACAATTTCTACTTCGGATCGGTCCCTGGTATGCAACATATCTCTTTTCCATCTGCTTTCTCTTCTACGGGATCAATGCCTTTTGGTTCCCTTGTTCCTGCCTCTGTTGCTGCCCATGTTGAACATCCTGAAAAGTTCAATGGAAATAATTCAAACCCTAACAGCAAAAGATGACTTACATTTGATTACTCTGAACCTTTCTGAGTTTTTAAAGGGGATGCTTCTATTGTGGCTGTGGACGAATATGAGTTTCGATCGTTGGGTCGTCCTTGATGCATGGACATAATTGGACTGCCTATTTAGGCATTATATCATGAATGGATTAGATAATGTGTTGTATGGTGTGTATGGTTCGATCAAGGAATTGCCAAAGAACTCTGGATTTATTTGGAAAATAAGTACAAGATCGAGGACGCTGACACTAAGAAGTTTATTGTCGGGCATTTCTTGGAGTATATCATGGTTGATTCTAAAACCTTGGTGAGTCAGCTCCAAGAACTACAACTGATCTTGCAGACCATAAAATCCGAAAGTATTCATGTATGTGAAACTTTCCAAGTGGTTGCAATCATAGAAAAGTTACCATTGAACTAAAGAAATTTCAAGAATTATCTGAAGCATAAGTGTAAGAAAATGACTTTGGAGAATCTAATTATTAAAGCTAGTTTTGGTAGGAAACACAAGCACCAAGGTTATGGGAAGAAAGGCAAGCCAAATCAGGAGGAAACCATAAAATTTGAAGGCGATTGTCACAACAGTGGTAAGCTAAGACACATGAAGAGACTGCAGAAAGCTTCTAAAGGATAATCAGAATGTCGCCAATGCTGTGGTCGATGATATATTTGATTTGGATCTTTGTGCAATGGTGATGGAGGCAAATATCATGGATAATCTAAGAGGGTGGTTAATTAACACTGGAGCTACTTATCATGCGTGTTCTGATCGGGATGTGTTTTTTGATTATACTCTTATTTCCGAAAGGAACCTCCATATAGGAAACTCTTCTATGGCTGGAGTTGATGGAATTGAGAAGGTGCTACTGAAGATGACATCTGGGCTGGAGCTAACTTTGAAGAAAGTGTTGCATGTTACGGGTGTTAGGAAACACCTCATTTCAAGGTCTCTGCTTGTCCAACATGGGTTTAAACTATTGTTTGAGTATGGTTAGTTTATGCTTACTAAGGGTGGGAAATCCCTTGCTAAGAGTCGCCTTGAGAAAGGAATGTTCAAGTTGAATGTGATGGCCAAACATTCAGGTGTTAATAATAAAGTTATTGCTTCAGATTATATGGTTGCATCGTGTGATTTGTGGCATATTAGACTTGGACACATTAACAAATCAATAAAGAAATTGGTAAATATGAATTTACTAAATAATATCAAATTTAACTCAAAACACAAATGTGAAATCTGTGTTGAAGCAAAGATGTCTAAAATACCTTTTCATTTGATGGAAAGGAGTTATGCACCTCTATAGTTAATTAACACTGATATATATGATATGAAAGTTATTCAAACTAGAGGTGGCAAGGAGTACTTTATTACTTTTCAACATGGGTTTAAACTATTGTTTAAGTATGGTCAGTTTATGCTTACTAAGGGTGGGAAATTTCTTGCTAAGAGTCACCTTGAGAAAAGAATTTTCAAGTTGAATGTGATGGAAAAACATCCAGGTGTTAATAATAAAGTTATTGCTTCAGATTATATGGTTGCATCATGTGATTTGTGGCATATTATACTTGGACACATTAACAAATCAATAAAGAAATTGATAAATATGAATTTACTAAATAATGTTAAATTTAACTCAAAACACAAATGTGAAATCTGTGTTGAAGCAAAGATGTCTAAAATACCTTTTCATTCGATGGAAAGGAGTTATGCACCTCTATAGTTAATTAACACTGATATATATGATATGAAAGTTATTCAAACTAGAGGTGGCAAGAAGTACTTTATTACTTTTCTTGGAGACTGCACAAGACTTTGTTACGTTTACTTACTAAGAGGCAAAGACAAGGTAATTGATGCTCTCAAAGTCTTCTAAAATGAAGTTGAGAATCAACTTAACACTCAAATTAAGGTAATTCAAAGTGATCGAGGTGGAGAGTATGTTGCACCATATGAGAATTCTTGCTCTAAACATGGCTTAATTCATCAAACAACTACTCTTTACTCACCACCGTTGAATGACGTTGCTGAACGCAAGAATAAAACTCTGAAATAGATGATGAACACAATGTCAATCAATACAGGGTTGCCACAAAATATATAGAGTGAAGCGATCATTTCTTCTAACCACATCTTGAATAGGGTTCCCCATAATGGAAAGAAAAAGACTCCATATGAGCTATAGAGAGGAAAAGATTCCACTTATAGTTATCTTAAAGTATGGGGTGTTTGGCAAAGATTAGTATTTTGGAGCCAAAACAAGTGAATATAGGACCTAAGACGATCGAATGTATCTTCATTAGATATCCGCATATAGTACGACATAGGTTCCTTGTACACAAGTCTGACGTACTTGAATGCGACTGAAGGAATGACAATTGAGTCGAGGAATGCTGTATTTTTTAAACATATCTATCCTTACAAAGGAAATGGTGAAAGTTGTTTCAATAAGAGAACTCGTGATGCTGAGCAAGATGCAGCATCTCTTGCAATTCAAGACACATGACATGGTGATGATGAACCGAAACGTAGTAAAAGGGTTAGGATAGCCAAGCTTTTTTGTCCAGATTTCATGACCTATATGTTGGATAATGAACTTAGAACAATTCAAGAAGCATTATCTAGTACTGATACTCTTATGTGGAAGGAAGCCATCAATGCAGAGATTGATTCAATTTAGAACCATACATGGAAGTTAGATGATCTTCCTAATGGTAACAAGACCCTAGGATGAAAGTGGGTCTTAAGGAGAAAGTATAAAGCCGATGGCTCAATTGATAAATATAAAGCTAGGCTGGTAACCAAAGGGTTTAAAGAAAGAGAAGGATACAACTTCTTTGATACTTGTTCACCTGCAACGAGGATAACATCTACTAGGGGTAATTTTGGTGTGCTGCTTTGCATAATCTTGAAACTCACCAAATGGATAAAAACTGTATTTCTGAATGGTGAGTTAGAAGAAGAGATCTATATGGAACAATTTGAAGGGTTTGTAGTTTCTGGTCAAGAGAACAAGGTGTGTAGACTTGTTAAATAATTGTATTGATTAACACAATCACCAAAGCAATGGCATCTCATGGTTTTTAATGTGATGATGTCAAATGGATTTTGCATTAATGATTATGATAAATGTATTTACATAAAGAACACATCTGACTCATTCGTCATTATTTGTCTATTTGTTGATGACATGTTAATACTGGGTAGTGCTCCTGATATGATCACGAGGACTAAGAACATGTTAAAAGATAACTTTAACATAAAAGATATGGGTTTAGATGATGTTATCTTAGGGATCAAGATCATAAGGAATTCAAATGACATAATTTTATCTCAGTCTCACTGTTTGGAAAATGTGTTGAAAAGGTTCAATGCATTTGATGATGAATTAACTACAACACCCTTTGATGATAACCTTTGTTCAGTGAAGAATAAAGGCGATCTAGTGGCTCAACTGGAATATTCTAGGATCATTTGGAGTCTCATGTACATTAAAAATTGTACTAGACCTGATCTAACATATTTAGTGAACAAGCTAAGTAGATTCACTAATAATCTGAATAACGATAACTGAAAGGGGTTAAAAAGATTATTATGGTACTTGAAGTATACTCTGAGTTATAGATTGAACTATATGAGGTATCCAACAGTACTATAAGGGTACTGTGATGCAAACGGAATATTGGACTTTAAGGATTCACACTCCACTAGCGGGTATGTTTATACCATAGGTGGAGGAGCTATATCTTGGAGGTCTACTAAGAAAATGTGTATAGACTGATCTAACATGGAGTCTGAATTCATAAATATGGATAAGGTTGGTAGATAAGGTGAATGGCTTCGAAATTTCCTCGAGGCATTCCATATTGGAAGAAGTCGGTATCATCAATTATGATATACTAAGATAACAAACCAGTTACCGCAAGGGCTTACAATGAGATGTATAATGGTAATATTGGCATATTCATCAAAGACATATCACCGTTATAGAATTGATCTTAAGAGTAATAATCTCCGGTGACTATGTGAAGTCGAAGGATAATGTAGTGAATTAATTTACAAAGAGTTTAAATTGAGATCAATTCCATACTCTGCTAAAGGAAAAGTAATCGTTTCTTTTGAATATCAGTTTCCAATTTCATGGGGGTAAAATCCACAATTAAAGAACGGTGTTTAGTGAACACCCAACCATGATGACTGGAGATCCCAAAAACTTAATTTAATGAGACAACTAAACTTTAGACTGTTCAGTTGTACAAACTTGAGCTAACCCATACTTATAAAGCATAACCAAGTGGTATGCCTGCTAAATGTGGTGAGGCTAAATCTAAAGTTTTTAATGAAGATTTATACCTATTAAGGTGGAGTATTACATGACACTTTTGATAGACAATGTCACTATTTAAGTGAAGAGGAGTGTCCACCTCGACCGGAGCACTTAAAAATTTCAGGGTGTTCCAAGCCCGAAATGGACACAACATTAAGAACTTGAGAAATGGTGTAAATATTGTTATGTGAGTATCATTGTCTAGGTATACTTGTAAGCGGAATAGTTCAATGGCACTTTCAACAGGGCTATAAGTATATCCGATGGTAATTCACCAAGGAGGGTTCAAAATCACAAATTACCTAGCCTGATGTAATAATATTTAGCGAAACCTAAGATTGTTGGAGAAAATGGATTAGTGAAAGTTATATTTTTTAACTTGCCTTATTATTCCAAATATGGATGGTTCATTACTTTTGAAAATGACTGTCATATTCCTAATCTACATCGTGAGTAGATGAACGTGGAATATTCACTTTTACAAATTCTTAGAATGAACATGATGCTACAAACTGTAAGTTCTCATACTTTTCTTATTCATATTGTGGGATAATGATAATGTTGATTTCATATAGAGCTTCCAAGACACACCAATACGTTTTCTTACTTTTTTATTTTCAATAGTTGGTCAGCTTTTTTAATATTGTTATTTTAAGAGAAATTCCAGATGATTTACACTGGTTAGTTGTGTGTGTAACACATAAAACTATATTTAATATATTCACTTATAGCTAATCGATAACAAATGATCCATATTTATTTTCCTTTTTAACGATCAAAGAAATACTTGACGGATCCCAAACTTAAATTCATAAAAGCACTCAATTAAAAATCTAATGTCTTGTCGAACCTAACTTCATTCGAAACTTATTTATTTGTTATTTTCTAGGACTTAATTTTGAAACACAACTACATACTCAACTTGAGATATATACACATCACTAATAGTTAATACTACATGTGTTTTAATTAACTAAATGTATTGCCATTTTGCACATATTATTCAAGACACTTATTTAATGAAACAATCCTGGAGATTCATTTGAGTAAATGAATCTTCTTTAACTTTTCTTGTATTGTTCAACGTTAATGTCGATAAATAGTTGTATTTTTCCCTCAAAAATAAGATTGAAAACACATACAATCAAATGATTAACAAACAAATTAGTACAATAAAAAAATAAACATATCTCTTATGGAATACATACCTATGCGTCGAGGACTACACTTTTTAGGCTACAAATTTGTGACTCATCACCTTGAGATGGCACTTATCATACCGGATGTGGTTTAGTTGCCGATTTGTTTTGACAATGTTCAATTTCTTATGAAGGTCAATATGGTATCATTGTTTGTTATATCTAGTCTAATTATCTTCAAAGATGGCCACAACGAATAAGTATGCCTTTAACTTACTCATGTATGTAACCGTAAAAAATAGTTAAGAAAATAAGATACTTATGTATAGTTAGAGAAAATTAAGGCTAACCCAATTTTTGAACAATCACCATCTGAAAGACTGAAACCAATATATCAATCGATTGCTTTGTTCTAACTAACTAATACTTTTTCTTGTATTGTATTAAGTTTTAAATGTGAACATAATTACAAGAACAAATAACATGTTCTTACACATAATGAACCAGAAATCAAATCACAAGATAGACAAATATTTAAGATGTGAAGATGAGGTAGGTCGATCAAATTTCCAAGTGAGACATAATATGCAAGAGAAAATTATTACCGTAGATACAACTTATTATTAATTTCCATTGATTTGGACATTACAAGAAATATTAAAAAGAACAAAGAAAAAAAATACAAACAAGTGCTTGAAACTTTATTTAATAAGAAGTGTTCTACACGAAATATTTCTTCGTGTTTACTTACCTTTTCACCTTATTTGATTTACTATTAGCATCTCAAATAGTAATAAATGAACTTTATAAGAGTAGATTATGAAATTCTCATCTCTTGCAAACAACTCCTTTGCCATCGATTCCACTACTACATTTCATGCCCGATAGCTCTAAACCACTTTCAAATTGCAATTTGCCCCCTTGAAATTGCGAAACTGCACAATCAGTACTAAAAAGGCTTGAAACTGCAAATTCCTTTTCACCACCAAGAACTGGCATTGGCACTCCCATCTTCACCCTGCTCACATAGTTACTCTTATACGTCTGTCCTAAAATACCATTCACAATTTCACTTAGAGAAAAGAATTTGAATCCTAGTTCGAGATGGGCAAAACAATCATCTTCTGTAATTCCATAGTTATGGACTTTGGATTCTTGTTGAGTAATGGGGACCACCTTAGCTGAGATTTGGAAAAGTCTATCGACTTCGATGATCACGCTATTAGTGTCGCTGTCCCTTTTCATGATGGCTGATGGAAGATTCGCGGGTTGCCAGCTGGAGCCTTGGGCGGCGGGGAGAACGATGGGTTGGCCGTCGAATTCGAGGGAGAGTCGGTCAATAACGTCATTCCAAGTGGCGGTTTTATGTGCGCCGACATAGAGTTGGTGGTCACCGAAGAGGATGGCGATGGATTGGACCCAAGTGAAGTCCCTCTTCATGTTTTCGTTTCTTCGACCGATGAAGTGAGCGTTAATGTGAAGGTTTGGTTCGGTGACGAGGCAAAAATCTCGATCTTTCTTGCCGTGGAAGTAGAAAGTGATGCCATCGCCGCCGATGAAACGAGGGTCTTGGCACACTGCACCTGGCATGTCACATTCTGCATTCCAAAAATGAGAAAAGTCTTGTTGTGAAAATATTCTAAATTAAATAGGTTTAATGACCCATGCAAAATATGTATAACTATGTTAATGATGAGCGGCACATGACTTACTGCAGACGGGTTTACAAGTGACACAGTCGATCTCGCATGTATTAGGACAAGAGCTAGGGCACACATGTTGTATACCGTAACATTGGGGGTAGTTCTTATTCTGACACCTCTTTCTCCTACCTCCGGCGGCTTCTGAGGAGTTATTGGGAGGTGTTGTAGGAGTTGGAGTAGGAGAATACTGTGGAGTAGGTGAAGCAGGATGAGATGGAGATGGGGTTGGTGCTTTAGGAGTTCCTTTTCCATCATCGTCTCCCTTTCCACTATTATCTCCTTTTCCATTATCGTCCCCCTTTCCACTTCCTTTTCCATCATCGTTCCCCTTTCCATTATTATCTTCTTTTCCATTATCGTTCCCCTCTCCACTTCCATCACCGTTCCCCTTACCGTTATTATCTCCCTTTTCACTTCCCTTTCCATTATCATCACCTTTTTTCTTATCATCTCCTTTTCCATTATTGGCCCCCTCTCCACTTCCTTTTCCATCATCATTCCCCTTTCCATTATTATCTCCCTTTTCACTTCCCTTTTCATTATCATCACCCTTTCCCTTACCGTCTCCTTTTCCATTATCGTCCCCCTTTCCACTTTCTTTTCCATCATCGTTCCCCTTTCCGTTATTATTTCCCTTTTCATTTTCCTTTCCATTATCATCACCCTTTCCCTTATTGCCTCCTTTTCCATTATCGTCCTCCTTTCCATTATTATCTCCTTTTCCATTATCGCTCCCCTTTCCACTTCCTTTTCCCATTCCATTATTATCTCCTTTTCCATTATCGTTCCCCTTTCCACTTCCTTTTCCCGTTCCATTATTATCTCCTTTTCCATTATCGGTCCCATCTCCATTTTCTTTTCCATCATCGTTCCCCTTTCCGTTATTATTTCCTTTTTCACTCCCCTTTCCATTATCATCACCCTTTCCCTTATCATCTCCTTTTCCACTTCCCTTTCCCTCATCAGGCGGGCTCACCTTGGGAGGTGAATTTGCACCCTCAGGTGGTGGCAGGGCAGGATCCGAGTCAGGCGGTGGGATGGTGGAGCCACCGCTGCAAATGGGTTTACACGAAACACATTCCACCGTGCACGAATCGGGGCAAAACTTGGGGCAAACATGCTCCAAGTTGTAACAAAGCTTGTATTTCTTGATCAAGCATCGTGCATGGCTTGGGTTGTTGGCTATTCCAGGTGGCGTTGCCTCTGCTATGGCTACTACCATCAAAACCAAAACCCACACCAAACTCTGTCTCAATGGCTTGGCCATTGATCAAGATATCGAGTACTTAAAAAGCAGCTTAATTGGTTCCTTGCTTATAATCTGTTATTACTTATTACAAGTTCTAGTTGTGTGTTTGAGTATGATGAATTTAACATGGCCATAACTAATGCATTTTATAGGAGCTGGGAAAGAGAGTGAGTTCCTATTATTTCGGATCATAATGCCATTAATCTTAATTAAATCAATTGAGTAAAGTGGGATCTGTGTATTTTATCACTCATCTCCCACATGGTTTCTTTATGAAGTTGAAGTGTATTAATCTATAATCTTTCATCAGGGGTTTCAAGCTTTTGACTATGTTGCTTTGAATCAAATTTGGAATCACTTGACCATGAAGTTAGAAAAACCGCACTTTCCAGTACATATGATGACTTGTATAATTTATCAACTTACTATAGTGCATTGTACCAACATTTGGTGAATGATACCTTATTGTTATCGAACGTAACCTCTTGCATGACCAAAAGGGCAACTCGCTTTAAGGTTTTTAGAGTGAAAACAAAAAATCACTTCCGGGCTACAAGCTGTCGTTACTTGAATCTGTTAAAAGTGCCTGATGACTTAAGTGTACACCAGATTTAATTATTCCTGGTTAATCAAGTTTTGATTTTGATTCATTTGTTCGGAAAGTTCACCTTTATATACGGCTGGATATTGCTTATTCTCTTTGGTTATAGTAGATTATGGTGACATCGCATGGAAACCAGAAAAATATTGCAATAACACCCAATTCCTAATTTATTCCCTCAGTATTGGTTTTTGTTTTATTTGTTGTTCTTATAAAATGTTTTTAGAGAATGTACAATGGGAGGATATACTATTTAAGTATTTGTATATTAACGAGGAAAATAAATACCACAGTTATTTAAAAACAGACGGATATAATTCATGTTTTATACGTACGAAGTTATTTTAGATTTATTTTTGAAAATTATGGTCAAATATATGAAAATTAATATTATGCACATTTACAAAACTAGGAGTATAATACGATTTATTTTAATAATATTTTTGCATGTTGTGCTTATCTTAGTAAATAAATATCGAAAATTATTCTAAACGTATCATAATACTATCTATTCTGAAAGAAATTTGTATATAATTAATGAGGGAAAATTACTTTTTTGATCCATTATTTTGTCAAATTTCCAATTTAGAACAAAGATATTGTCCACTGTCAAAACACATACACGAAGTTGGCAAAATTATCAAGAAAAAGTACAAAATTACCCCGATCGGACTTTTTTGCTGACGTGACGTGACTCAATAATTTCATATCATTTTTCTTTATTTTTAAACATTAATTGAACAAAAAACCTGAAAAAGAAATCAATTTTGGTCAATTATATTGGCCACATTTCAGAAAAGGTACGTGACATTGACCATCATCAAACCACATCTGCTAAATTGGCCAATTCATCGAAAATGATCCAAAAGAATTTGATCGGGGCATTTTTCTGACGTGGCGTTAGTTTATATTTTCTTATCATTTTTTATTAATTTTAAACATTAAATTGACGACAGAATCCTATTTGTCCTTCATTTTTTTTACTTGAATCAAATTAATATATTTTATTAAATAAAATTAAAAAATCAGTGATAAATAAAAAATATAAAGTAGATCTTACAAAATTATAAAATAAATATAAAAATTTTTATAATTTTTTATTTTTAGTAAGATTTTAATTAATAAAAAATTAATAAAATTAGAAATAAATATAAAAATATAAATTGAATTTTAAAAAATTATTTAAAATATAAATATTTATAAAAATAAATCTAATTTTATCCATATAAAATTATATATATGTTTTATAATATATTTATGGTTTTATAGTTATATCTAATTGTATTAGCTAATTCTTTTTATTAATAATTATTTCCTAGTATAAATTTTTATAATTATTTTATAATTTCTTAATATTTATTTTATATTTTTATATTTATCTTAGATTTTTAATCATTTTTATTGATTCAAATCTTATTGATTAGGTTAAAGGAAAAATAAAAGAAAAACGAAAAAGAAAAGGGAGGACAAAACATATTTGTAATGTTTATAATTATAGAAAAAATAAAAATATAGCACCAGGCCACGTCAGTAAAAATCTCGACCAAATCTTTTTTGGACCATTTTTGATGGATTTGCTAACTTAGCAGATGTGGTTTGATGATTGTCAATGTCACGTACCTTTTTTGAAATGTGACAATATAATGTACCAAAATTGATTTCTTTTTCAGTTTTTTTTGTTCAATTAATGTTTAAAAATAAAGAAAAATGATAAGAAATTATTGAATCACGCCACGTCAGCAAAAAAGTCCGATCGGGATAATTTTGTACCTTTTTTTTGATGATTTTGCCAATTTCGTGTATGTGTTTTGATAGTGGACAATATCTTGGTCCTAAGTTGGAAAGTGGACAATATAATGGACCAAAAAAATAATTTTCCCGATTACTGATGACTAAAAAGCTACTCTACAAAAGTATCGGCAAGTGCACCATTTATAGTGTATAGCTCTAGAGCACCAAATATCGTTCCCACGAGAATTGTGATTATTAATACTACCCGTCTTTTTATTATTTAATCTACTGAATAAAAGGTTATTTTAATAATCTACCCGGAAAGTTAGAAGTTGTTATTGAAAGAGTAAGTGGGAATGATTTGTTTGAATGTAAAATTCCCCTAAATTCAACTTGTGAATTGTAACCCACATATTATTTAACGCTTTCAAAGACCGTATAAATTCTCTATTTTAATTAAAATCACGAGTTTTGAGTGAATTAACCCAATTCTCGAGTTGATTAACTAGAATATCTTCCTAATTAAAACCCCAAGATAGCAATGCGAGCAATTGAATTTCCCTATTAGGTTTCACCTTAATTCGCAGGATTTATGTCGTCCTATATTCAGGATTGAATGCAACTCCTTCTACTTGTGCGTGTTTACTCTACTCCGCCTCGTTTGATTAATAGTAAAGAACAAACCCAATAAATCGAAATTATCGAGTCGAGAAAATTGATAAAAAGCACAAGCAAATCGAATGAAAAGCGTAAAATAATATAAATCAACAAATACTCAATCAAAAGTTAAATTTAGGGTTCATTTCAATCCAAACACATAAGAAGTTTAGTTCATGTTTGAATTGAAATCTAAAAAAGTGTAAAATATTTACAAGTTTTAGTTTTCAAATCAAAGATAAAACTACTTCCTTAGCGAATCTTCGAAGTATGTGTGTGGTTTTTTTTAAGAACTCCTTCAATCTCTTCTCGTCCTTGTCTCTTGTTGTTAACTCCCCAAACTGTGTTAAAAAACGTCCTAAGGCTTTTATTTATAGTTCCCCAAGTATTTTTTCTAATAGCCCCTCAAAAAACAGAAAAAACGGGGCCAAAAACCAGAAAATCACATTATTCGGTCAGAAAGCTAGAATTGCAAAAACACAACCTGACCATGTTTCCAAAAATGGCCTGCAGACGGTCGTGTTTTAAAACACGGCCAGGCCATGTTTTCTCCTGTACTCTTCTTTTTTAACTTTTCTCTACGCTATGAAATATGAGCGCATTTTAAAACACGCCAAGGGCATGTTTTTCTTGATTTCTTGATATATTTTAACTCTGTTTACGCGTTTTTACTTCCCGTCTCATCCCCTTTACTCGTGCTCTTGTATACATGACTGTCATTACTCTCTAAATTCACGGAAGTTCGCTCATCTTCAATGTTCTTATACAATTACAACCCCAAAGAGAAAAGAATAAGAAACATCATAATAATTACCAAAAGAAACACAAAGAACTCTATATTAAACACAATAAAATTACTAAAACAATGCATGAAGTGATGATTATCAATTACTATACTATTCTCAAGATTTTACAATTCTTAAAGTTTTAACAAGAAATAACAGTATATTTATGTGACACAAGAAAATACTCACATACGTATTTTATTTCCAGTTATGTATATTAGCATCTATTATGACTTTTAAGTAATTTTCATTTAAATGTGAGAATCTTATGTAATGTTAATTAGATATAAATTAAAATTTATAAATTGAAAAAGTATATATAAATGATTACTTTAAACAAATTTTAAATAAAAGGCTTTTAGTGCAAAAAAAGTTGTGGCACACCAGACTTCAAAATTTCAATAAACTTGAAAAGTGTGATAATCGAGCACAAAGTTTTAAACAAATGCTCGAGGCTTGGGTTGAAGATAATGGGTTGAGTTCATTTTCATTTGACCAAATAAAAAGTTTGAGTATTTTAATGGGTTGAGCCCTAAGATTCAAGGCCAAGGCCCAGGTACAAATCAATAGTTACAACCAAACTAGTGAATTGGATTAATCACATGATTTTCGATATACAAATTCATCTTTACGTGAAATTTTTATATATTTTCCTTTTCAATTAGCTAACTTATACAGGATAACTATAATATGTATATTAAACGTATAAACATAAATATGCATATTTATATATTTTATCTAACAAACGATAGTACTTCGGAAATGGCGAATGTTTTGATTTTATTTATGCAAGAAAATTAAGTGAGAAAATGTCAAACATAGGCATTTCCAACATTTAATTGTCTACTCTAGTGTCAATGATTTAAACTCGGTATGGACCGACATGTTTGACCGTGAACCAATAGATCATCTGGTTCGACATATTACCGACTCCTTCCAAAGATGAGGCTCGACTCAATAATATTTACTGATTTACTGTTGTAAAAGATTTGGAAATCATAATTTAATATGTTGTCATTTTTATAAGTTTGCTGTGGAGATTAACTATCCGTTCGATACTCGGGTAACTGATCAAGCGCCAAAAATAGGGCACGATGATTGTAACAATGAGCTTAGAGATCGAAAATTTGAATCACGAGAAATCAGATACTGTTAAGACGATCGAGAAATTGACTGAGACTAATAAAATTATCGATGAGTTGAGGCTGAAGAAATTGGAGTCTGATAAGTTAGCTGGAGTGTACAAAGCCAGACTTGAGAATTTAGTAAATGATGTGCGCAAGCTCAATGCTCACACAATATCCACCAAACGAAAATAGTCCGTCGGCCTTCCCATGCATGTACAATATACAATCTTTCTTATATATATAAATTTTATAATGTAACACGATAACCTAAACTATGCCTAAATTCAATAAAATCGAAACCTACATTTCTAATTAAATACGATTGTACCTTTTTAATATCCTCTTTCTCTTTTTAATCACTATTTAATTTTTAATGAAAAATATATTTTATCGAGATTTTTCTAAAAATGAGCACAATCTTCAAAAGTACATTGAAGATTTCACTAGGAATATATTTTCAAGGTAATTATTTATCGAGAACTTGCCGACGGAGAAATGAGACAATTCGAAATTTAGTATCAAACTCGCTATTTGATACTAAATTTCAAACGAGTCTAAGGTACGTATTATAAAAGGGAACAATTCAGATTTTAGTATCAATCTCCCTATTTGATACTAATCGAATTAAACGAGTCGAAAATACATATTGTTCTTCCTACATTAATCATATAAATTTTGAAAACAATATCAACCAACCAATCACATGTATACAATATTAACAAGCCATAATATATCTTAAACATAACATCCACATACCATGCACCACGTCACCATCATCCCAACAATTTAAAACTTTTTAAAACCACCAACATCTTTTAAAACAATTTGAAAATTATTATTGGAGGGACGAAACCTCCCGGCCGGCGCCGTGCACCACGTCATCACCGACTTCTACCCAACCACTCACAACATCGATCAATCATAATATATATAACAAACAATCATAACATACCTTAAATACAACCAATCATCACGGCATTTAAAAATCACCATCACATACACTTTAAAAGATAATTGCACAATTGCACAACTGAACCCTAATTACAGCCGAACCTAATCTATAAATAATTATAAATTAAACACTAAAATAAACCCTAAATGCATAAATGTACTCTAAATGAATACTAAAGACCTAATTAGCCATAATTTTATACAAATATTTATAATCGAATCAAATTTATAAATAATTATAAACTAGACCCTAAAATAAACCCCAAATGCATAAATGAACCCTAAATGAATACTAACGACCTAATTAGCCATAATTTTATACATATATTTATAATCGAATCCAATTTATAAATAAATATAAATTAAATCCTAAAATAAACCCTAAATGCATAAATGAACACTAACGACCTAATTAGCCCTAATTTTATACAAATATTTATAATCGAATCCAATTTATAAATAATTATAAACTAAACCCTAATATAAAACTTGATTGCAAAATTGAACCCTAAACCTAAAATCATTCACAATTACATAAATCATGCCTAAATTTCTAAATTGAACTCCCAATTAAATTTCTCAAAACCTAATTCCTAAATTCAAATCAAATTAAATTAAAACCCTAAATTAAAAATAAAATTAAATTTGAATTAAAAGGCTAACATACCTTAATATGTGATGGTGACAGTGCTCCGGCGTGTGTCGGTGCTCCCTTCTCCCTTCTTAGCCTCCTTCTCGCATTTTTTTTTTTTGTTGTTGTTGGTTGTTGGTTGTTGGTTGTTGTGAATGAGTCTGTCCGCAGGCAGGCGTCTGTTTTTATACAGTTTATCAATGGACAAGTTTCCATCGATAAATCCGCCGGTAGAAAAATCAGGCTTTGTCGACGGAAAGAATCCGTCGGTAATAAACACTGGAGTTGCCGACGGCCTATTTCCCGTCGGCAAATAAAATCAGATTTATTTTTTATTTTTAAAAACTTGCCGATGGACATATTCCGTTGGCATATTGGGCGGGCCTTATTGCCGCCAACTTCCCTAGAACTTGCCAACAGATAAGTATACCAAGGGGCTACGTCCGTTGGCAGTCCGTCGGCAATTAGTACCGACGGGTTGCTGCCCGTCAGTATTCTGTCGGCTTTTTCGATTTTTTTTGTTGTGACCACTCATGACGGAAATTGTTTGGCTACCGGTGACTGTCTAGTCGCCACTCCGCCGGCTTTTCGGCATCGACCGCCTGTGTCTCTTATTTTTAGTATTTCATACTATCATCAATCATGATTATTTTATTATTGAGAAAAAAACTCCTATTATTTATATCAAGTAAAAAAAATTATTTGTCCAAGAAAATTCAATCAACTAGCAAGAAATATTTCAATTTTTGGTATTAATTAATAAATACATAACAACAATTGTGCAATCAAGTAATATCTTTTTATTACTGGAAGTCCTCTCATGAGATACACGAAATGTATATTCATAATTTTTTTAAAAATAATTATAATTTATAAAATAAATATGATTAAATATATAGAAGATTTAAACATAATGATAAAAATACAAACTATGTCAAAAAATAGTTTTATGATAAATGGAAGGATAAAAAATAATTAATTTTTAAAAAATAAATTTCATAATCATATATAATTCAATAAAATATATTTATATAATTTCTACACACTTTTATAGTTCACTATTTCACATAAAATTAGAATATCCATTTTCTCTTAAAAAAATTACATGGTGTGAATAAGATGTTAAAAAGTAAATAAAGAAAAATATATAATATAATTAAATAAAGGTACACATGTATTTATTATTTATAAAGTTCATTAAAATACCATGCTCGATCAATATTGTTTATCAAATTATGTAATATATCAATGTAGACCTTATTTACAAATATTACAAATTCCTTATAAATACTCAACATACTAATATGATTTAAAAAGTCTTCTATTTGATTCATTCATAAATTATTTACTAAGCAAGTAAAAAAAAAATGTTAGAAAAATAATTAAATATACATACAACATATTATATAAATTTCAAAACTGAAATTGTCCCATATGAGTTAATGCCTTATTCAGAAAATAGAAAATTATAAATCATTTTCAATTGGCATCTCCTAAGTGTAACAAATATTTGGATTTTTATTTTATTCAAATAACGATATATTTTCTATTCAACATAATATATATTATGTGGGATACTATATATTTTTTATTTTCGTTTCATTAGTGATGTTTGGATTTATGGAATATATAGAAGGGCGCGCACATATGCGTTTAAATTGAGGCAATAGATGTTTGGGTTTATAAAATTTATATTTATTTTAAAATCAATATTATTTTAATAAATATTATGTTAGATTTATTCTGATTATTAAATTTTCATTAACTACATAATATACTATCGATAATGTAAACAATAAATACAAATTAACTAAAAAGTATTTAAAAAATATGATATTAGGTTATATTTATTTTGATTATTAACTTTTCCATTAAGTGCATAATATACTATCAAAGTAGTAGTAGTAGTAGTAGTAATATATCTATATAATAGAAGTACCAACATGTTTGTTATTTTTATAATTTATCAAAATATCAATTTGTATCAATAATACAGTATTTTGATATATAAATGTAGATCTTATTTATAAACCATAAAAAGAATAAAAATTGTTGAAGAGTTATTATTATATTAGAGGTGAATTATTCGATACAATGTGTAACATAACATAAATGGTGAGAGGTAAAGCACACAATCATTGTCACATGAAAGAGTCTATCCACTTAGTAATGAAACACCATAACATATCTTTCTTCTTTTTTTATAGGATTTACTTATATTATTTTTATTAGTTTTCCACCTTTAAAAATGAAAATATTTAAAACTATTCTTTGAATTCAAGATTGTTTCAAATGAATAAAAATTATTAAAAATACACATGAAAAATATATAAATTTTTTATAAAACAAAAAATGTTTTAATAATTTGAAATTATTTTAAATTTGTAAAAATAAATGTTAAATATAAAATTTAAAATCTCTTTTTTTTTAAGGAAAAACTTTTTGTAAAGATTTAGTTATTTCATTATTATATTTAATTAGTGATGAACTGGTTCGATGCACAGAACACCACGTAAGTGTCACATATATATATATTGATAAATAAATAAAGATGTTTCATGTAATAAACAACAAACACATAAATTTAAATCAATTTTTATTAATTAAACAAAATGTGATATGTGTAACATAATGAAGTGTTGTATAATTTTGATTTTCCCATTTATATTAGATGAGTGCAAATAGGAGATAATATTTAGAAAATAACAAAAAATATATGTGCATATCATGTTAAATATAAAAATATAAGAGAAAAAGAATATAAACATGAGGGTAAAATGACAGTATTGATAAGAATAGAAACCGGACAGCAATGACAACGACGGTGTTAGGTTACCGGGCAATTTTTAAAAAATAGAATTTTTGTACATTAACATCGGATTTTGAGCCGATGTTAAATGTCACACAGTTTACATCAGTTTTAGAACCGATGTGAAATTAGACAATACTAGAAACTGATGTAACCAACTTGAATAACCCGATGTAATACTAGACTATACTACAATGTAAAAACATGAATAACCCATTGTAAACATCGGTAAATTCACATCGGTTATTTAAAACACCGATGCAATATGCGATTCAACTTACATCGGTCACCTATAACTGATGTAACAGTACAAAAATTTAAATCGGTTATGTTAGAAACGATGATATAACTGATGTAAAATTACTGATTTTTTTTTAAATTTTGTTATTTTAGTTGATTCGTACCCAACAATTCACCCGAAAACAAAAGCAAGAACATAATCCAATAATAATCCATCCAACCAAATTAATTTCATACTCAACCCGAACTATACAAGGTAATATTCATCAAAACAATAATTCGAAAAATGAAATACATATGGCCTATACAAAGTACTAGTTTTGACCACATCGAAGTCACATCTCGAGTCCAAACGACAATAACCAACCTAATTAATAAACTTCCAAAATTCAATGCTAAAATAACACACAATTCTAATCATCTAATAATCTATTCTTCATTTCAAAAAAACATCTTGCCCATTGTTTCCGAATTTTATCAATGTCATTTGGATGAAGTCGTTCAGTATCATTAAATACCTGTAACATATATTATAACACAATAAATAAACAAATTATAATAAAATAGTTAAAGGTAGAAATTATGTTACCTCCTCCCAGTTGTCCGTTATTCTTACTCGAATTATGGTCCACATTCAATGCACAACGTAATATCCATATTCCCAACCTCTGGATTGCTTATTACACTGATATACGACACAAAAATAAAAGTTTTTCTTAAAAAGTTTTTTATGCAATTGGGAATGGGTGATAAATTAAATCCACCTCTTGAGCTTGTTTTTCTGAGAAGACGATGAAGAAGGGTTGTTGTGCCAATTCCTTTTGCGTTGGTTATTGAACCAATTGTTAATTTGTTTAAGTTGCAAACCTGTTTCCTGCACCAGCCTTGCCTTAGCCTCCTCCTAACAAAGCAAATATCATAGCAATGTTAGACGAGCGAAAATAATATGGTGTTTTTTTAGAAAGATTGGAGATAATTACAAAAACTAACATGTGATTTTTTTTAACATTACAAAGGGTTATTTCCAAAAATCACCCCTAAGGTTTGTCCTAATTACATAAATACCCACCTAACTTCCACGATTACCAAAAATAACTCTCGTGTTCTATTTTTTTCTTACATTTATCCCCTTCATAAACAAAATAAAATTCAAAACACCTCTTTACATTTATCAAAATATTACAGTTAGCCCATTAATCATTACACTGAACAAACGTGCAGGGGTATCTCTTATAAGTTTGAAACTTAGCTAGGTATTTTTGTAATGACCCCTTTTACAAATTACTCTCAAACAAGGTATAAGTTTTAAAATAGAAACATATGCCTAGGTGGTAGTTGTAATTCTGAGAGATAATTGTATTTGTTTTTTTGGTAATTAGGTTTAAAAAATCTCAAGGATAGTGGTTGTAAATATCATGAGAGAATATGTTATGGTTTATGGCATGCTTACAGTTCGATAAGGCCACTTGGAATGTCATTGCCACCAAGCCTTCAAGACCAATGTGGTATCCCCAGGCAGTTTCCAGCTCTTCTTTTTCGTAATATCTCTTCTCGGATATCGATGATTTTCTCGTTATAACCCTATATATAGCAAGATTAAGTCATCGGTTAAAAATTAAATTCAAATCTGAATTATAGGAAGGAAGCTAAAAAACATCATGATAAAGAATCAGCAGTAAAAAATATAATTATGTTGGKWAAAAAACAAAAAYATAAAAAATATAAAAAACAAAAATATAAAAAATTAAGATCCCATGRTAAAGAATCAGCAGTAGCACCATAAATACTTRAAAATCATATCATACAGCAGAGCGAGCAGTTTTGGTGATTGCTCGAATATCTYCCTTCCTGGTCCAAACGCGTGGCATTGAGTCAGCATCTTGACTAAATAACGTAGAAAACCTGCCAACAATAATCTAGTCAGTCCCCATTAGTGCAAGCAAGCAAATGGCCTTCGTAATTACATTATAGTGATAAGAACAAAAAGTACCCTTAAGGTGACCTAATTAAAAAAACAAGACTAAATTTCAAAATTACAAAAGATGCCTCTGAAATTTGATTCAGAGTTAAAATTAAGGGGCGACCTGTAATAATTTTTTTTATATAAATGTGATCAAAATATTTTATTGCTTTTGAAAGGGTAAAATTAATACAAAATAAATTCTGAGGGGTGTTTTTTGTAATTTTGAAAGTTGGATAGGGTTTTTTTATTTTTTTTTGGTAATTAGGTCAAACCTCAAGGGTACTTTTTGTAATTAACCCAAATAATTATAACATTGAAACATACAAATTACCTGTCTTTCATACGGGTCAAAACCCTTCCTGCTTCTTCTTTTGCCTTTGCCTCTACTATTCCTCTTGCATGACCCTCCAGCCCCAAGAGCATTTTCTCCTTTGTCAACTCATCCATTTCAAAATGCAAGTGCATTAGAAAAGCCACTAACGGCTTATCATTTTTATATAAACTGTATGTTGTCGAAATCTTGCAAAGATAGGTTAAAATTGATAAGCTTATCATCAACGCCTTACATTGAAAAATTCACTTAGTGGAGTTTCCTTGTGAACTTGTGGCTTAGGAACAGAATCCCATATCTACCAAAGAGGGGGCAGGAAAAGGAGAATAGAGGAAGAACATTAAAATCCAACTGCATAAGATAGGGGGGAAAAGCATAGCGAACATCTTCATAAGAAGTACCTTCTGAATGTCTTCCCTTAAAACCGGTTCCAAGTTTTCCAATGGTGTCTACAAAGATGCAAATGTATTCATAATTATTTTGTGGGACCAAATGCACTAAATATCTTAATTTTTTAATATACCATTGTATCAAAGCATTAGGCAATCAATAAGGAGACATACCCTTGTTTCATCACGAATAACAAACATTAAAGTTGTCTTACGAGGACTAAATAATCTCATCATAACCTGTTCATCATATAGAAATCAGCAAATAATTGTCATTTCAAGTAACTGAGTGCATAGATCACACTGATAACTCACCTGAAATACGGTTATTAAGAGGGGTTTATTTGCAGCCTGCTCACGCCCAATAGCAGGACACCACCTGAACACAATTTTCCCCCAAGAAAGAACAACCTCAGAATGCATGTAATTAATAACCAACAACCAGATCAATGTTAATGCAAATCAGCAATCTCACATGTTTATGAGCACTATATCAGAAACAGCAAGGGCAAAAAGGGCACTCTGCTTTTCAAACGCAGTATCATCCTGCAAAAAAAAATCAAAATAGTAAGAAGGTATCAACTTCAAAATAATAATAAATAAGTTTATTTTAAAAGGGAGGAAAGGAGATTTCAGAACTAATAAGCAGTTTCATCTAAAGTGGAATGTTTGTGGATAGAAAAGAGTAGGTAAACGGTAGGTTCTAGATCACGTTGCTTAGATAGGTATGGCTCAATAAGGCAAGATTATCCTTCATGATGAGTATGACATGCAATAAATAACAAGGTATAATTTTCAGAGCCATTTAGTGGCTTGCATAAAAATTGCACACAAGAATGACATAAACATAGTGGTCTGTGCCAAAAAGAGAATCATGGAACAGTATTAAAATGACCAATAATGTAAAAGGATAAACCACCTATCAGGTTCTGGCTATGGGGATTCGAACTGCTGAGCCACTCATCCGGAATCTGCTAAAGGAAGCTGCAGATGAGGGTTTGATTCGAGCCAAATGATGAAAGGCTTTTCTCGATTGGCTGAGAGCCTTGACGATCTTGCCCTTGATATCCCGTCTGCCAAATAATTGTTCCAATCGATTGTTCCTAAGGCGATATCCGAAGGCTGGCTTGATGCGTCGTTTGTTAAGTCTTCGAACGAGGATGGTGTGAAGCTAGATGAAAATGAGGATAAGTTGAGGCAATACAAGAAAGAAGTTGTTTTGATAATTCATGAGTACTGACGATATTCCTGAATTGATTCGGAGTCTGGAGGATATAGCTATGCCTGAGTATAACCATATTTTTCTCAAGAGGCTAATTACTCTAGCTATGGATCGGCTTCACCTTCTTCTGATGGTGTGGAAAGACCCCGGACTGACTTAAACTAAGAAAAAGAGATGGCTTCTGTCCTGCTGTCCGCACTTCATATAGAGATCTTCACGACGGATGACATAGTCAATAGTTTTGTGTTGTTATTGGAATCTGCCGAAGACACTGCACTTGATATATTAGACGCTTCGAACGAGCTTGCTTTTTTTCTGGCTAGGGCAGTTATAGACGATGTCCTCGCACCATTGAACTTGGAAGAAATTGCAAACATGCTGCCGCCAAACTTCAGTGGCAGCGAAACAATGAGCATGGCTCGGTCGCTCATAGTTGCACGTCACGCTGGGGAGAGGATCCTCCGGTGCTGGGGCAGTGGGACTAGCTGGGCCACGGAGAACGCAAAGGACAAGATCCAGAAGCTTCTGGAAGAGTAAGAGAGCGACGGAGTTGTGAACGAGGCTTGTTAGTGCATCCGCGATCTGGGGATGCCGTTTTTCAACCATGAAGTGGTGAAGAAAGCTTTGGTCATGGCGATGGAGATGAAAAACGACAGGATACTCGGGCTGCTGCACGAGTGTTTTGGCGAGGGGCTGATTACCACTAATCAGATGACGAAAGGCTTTAATAGGATCAAAGAAGGGCTCGACGATTTGGCTCTTGATATCCAGGCAAAATCCTTTCAAACCTCTTGTTCATACAACGCATGGAAATATATTTAATCAACATTTTATACGAACCTAACCATTTTCTAGAATAATATTATAGACAAGCGCAAAAAAAATGACAAAAAGCTTCAAAAAAACGATTAATTTGTATGAAACTGAAAATTCCCACACCCATTATCAAAACTAAAACAAACCTTAAGGTTTTCTCAAAAAATAAAATGAAATAAAGAATTAACACACCTTAAGCTTGTCTTTCCTATGATTAAGTAACTTGGCAGCACCAAGCAGCACTGTAGTATGAGCATCATGCCCACATCCATGCATTAAACCCTCCAATTTGCTCTTATGCTCCTAATCCACTAGTTCCTATTTACACCACAAAAAATGCAATTAATAAAATAAAAAAATATCCCAATCAGAATGTAAAAAAAAAAAGTCAACTATCTGCAAATCCCAAAAGAAGGGGGGGAAATTGAATTTTGACATCAAATAAATTCAAGTCTTCAACCAAACAATAAAATTATTAGCAAAAGATACACAATCCAGAAAACTTTCTTATGCAAGGAAAAAATACTTGCAAAGGGAGAGCATCCATATCAGCACGCAGAGCAACGACGGGTGGGGAACCCGACCCGATTTGAGCAACCAGACCCGTTCCGGAAAAAGGGTACTCATAAAAATTATCGAGTTCATCGAGTTGACTGCGGATGAGGGCGCTAGTGCTAATTCTTGGAAACTGAGTTCTGGATTTTCGTGGATTTTCCTTCTAATTGACATTAACCAATCTATTTCGTTCTGGGCTGAGATAAGAATCTGCTCAACATATTCTCGATCGTAACTTGTTGCTTTATTATTTGCTGCCCAAGTGATTAATACAAGCAAAATGGCTAATCTGGATTTTGGAAACATGTGGCCTTCGTTTATTTGTTTCCTGTATTTTAGTGAATTTCACAGGATGGGTTTTTGGACGGGGCCACTTTTTAATTTTTCTTTATGTTTAATATAATCCTAATTAGAAACAGAGTTAAACTTAATTAAAATAATTATAATTTATGACGTATATCTACAACGATCGTAAAGAAACCGTCGTAGTATATCGGTTTAATATATTTTACTACGTACATTTACAACGGTAGTCACATACCCGTTGTAGTAGTAGACTATTTACAACGGTTAAAAATATAACCGTTGTAAAGTTTGCCGATTCCTCTATTACAACGGTTATTTGACACCTGTTGTAGATTGACCGTTGTAAAAGGCCTTTTTTATAGTAGTAAGGACAAATTTATTTTTTGAAAGTTAGAATCATTTTTTTTTTAAGTTAGAATTTTTTTCACTGACCGTAATATTTTTATTATTATTATTTCTATTTTTATTATTATTACTACTATTATTCAAATTTTATAAAACAAATTAAATAAAAAAATATTTGTATATATTTTATTTTTTACGGTCGTTGAGGTGACAGTAGGCTGTCGGACAGCAGCACCGGTGTCAGGCTATCAACCAATTTTTTTTTTAATTTATAAAAAGTTAAAAAAAAGTCGACGAACGAATATTTTCTGGCAGTGCGGGCGACAGCCGACGATGGTGGCAGGGCAAGCGGTAGCGGAGGTGCCAATATTCTACTTCTATTACTACTACTACTACTGTTGCTGCTGCTGCTGCTACGATTATTCGAGTTTTATATAAAGTAAATTAATAAAAAAAACTAATTATATATTTTTTTTCCGGTCGGGGAGGTGGCGACGGGTTGCCGGACAGCAGCACTGGTGTCAGGATGCCAACTAAATTTATTTTTTATTGTTTTTAATAAAAAAGTTAGAATTTTCTTCCGTTGATTGGGAAATTTTCCGGTCTGATGGCAAGGCAGGCGGTGGAGGTGGTGTCACTAATTTATTATTAGTAGTAGTAGTATTTCTGTTTTTATTATTATTACCAATATTATCCAAATTTCATATTAAAAAACTGATATTTTATTATTATTTTTTTAATATATATATTTCTTTTTTAGTTTGATTTTCGGATTTCTTAAATAAATTTATTATATATTTTTTTAATTAAAGGGGTATGGGTATATTTGTAGTTTTTTATTAAAATATTATATATTAAATCCAAATAGGCCTGTTCAGACCCTTTTACGACAAATTTTTATGGTTGTACATTCGTACAAAATAATCGATGATATTGATGGTACAAAATATTTATGGTATTCTAATTACCACATAATGCATATTAACAACTACGCAATGTAATCTAAGAAAATTAGGATATTTTTTTTTTTAATATCACACGAACAATCAACAAGTTAAAAGTTTCTAATGTCATGAATGTAGATACACGATAAAGTTTCAAGAGAATTGTCTAATTGTATCCCCCCTCCTTTTTATTGTTTTTAATAAAAATATATAATTTATTAAAAACTCTCTAAGAATAAGAACAAATTCATTGTTGAAGCACATAAGATGAATATCTATATTAAAAGAGAAAATATGTACCTTAATTGAATAGTCTCCTCGTGAAAAATATGTACCGGTTGCTAGATTTTCAAAAACTTTTTGTTGAACTTGTGGACAAGGTCTCGTTCATCAATTGCCAAAAAAAAAAGGTAACTTATCTCATGAAGAAAAAAATATTTGATATAGAAATATAATGTCAACACGACATAAATATTATAACTTCTTCATGAATAAGTATTATATTTCATAACATACGCTACTTCAAGAGCACTGTAATTTAATTTAGATTTAAAAAAAATCATATTTTTTAGAAATATTGAATTATAATATAATTTAAGTACAATTACGGATTCATCTTTTAAGAACATGGAATATTTTTCATGAATATTAAATTATCATATGAAATAAGAACAGTTACGAATATTCTTACGAAATATTATACTTAGTCGTTCTTATTCAGGTGAAACAATTTGGATTGATATAATTAAAATACATGACAGGAAAATAAAATAATATGATAATAAAATTTTAAAAAAATATGTTTCAATAGCAATCGTAGATCTCATAATATTCTTCAAAAACACATAATATTCAATTAGAATATTAAAAATAAAAAATAAATATCATAGTATGTTTGTTAAGAATATATAATATTCAATTACAAATTTAAAAATAAAAATCAAATCTCATACTATTCTTCAAGAATACATAATATTCAATTAGAATTAAAAAAAAACAAAAAAAAACTAGTAGATCTTATAGCATTTTTCAAGAATACATAATATTCCATTGCAATACATCGAGATATGGGTTGTGTTTCTCCGAGAACAATAATATATCTTACTTAGTCTTCTAGACTTGTTGGTTTGTGTTTTTTGGGGAAACCATGATTATTGACAAACACTTGTATTAGGCCAGATTAACGGATCACGACCCGTTAGACCATCTGACCCGATACTATAATGTATTGGTTTTTGTACTGTAAATTATTAGTTTTTCATAAATCTCTAACCCGTGCTATGATGAATTGATTTTTGTACTAGGATGTATTTGTTTTTTATTATAATGTATTGGTTTTTGCACTATAATGTATTGATATGAAATTTCGGCCTAACGGATGATTTGTTCCTAACAAGAGTGTTGCCCATAATTATTATATATGACGATGAAAAAATTCAAAAGATTTCTCATAGTATTTTTTTTTTAGGAAACAACTTTCAAACCGATCCCCACCGTTCAAAAACAACTTTTATATTTTTTAAACAATATATTCGAATTTCAACTTGATGTAACGGTTAGATTGTGTGCAATCTTGTTCTTTCAAACCGATCTCCACCATTCAAAATCAACTTTTATATTTTTTAAATAATATATTCGAATTTCAACTTGATGTAACGGTTAGATTGTGTGCAATCTTGTTTTGAAAAAAAAATTGCATAAATTGCATCAACGATTCCAAGGACAAACATATTGTTCTGTTTGAAATTGATTATCGAATAGCTTAGAATCAAATCCACCGTTCATATTTTAGTTCAACGAGTCCTGAATATACTGTAAAACTTTAAGAGCGATCCAACAGTTAAAACTTTAGAAATGGTTTTACAAAGTTTCAGACAAAAGATTTTGTATTGTTTGATAACGTTGTGAAATAGAGAAAATGGAGGAACATGTGAGAAGAGAAAGATAATGAGTGATTTTATTGTGGAAACTAGAGTTACAAGATTACAGCTTAAGGGTACAATGATCCTTCATTAATATATAATTACAACAAAACTGTTATTATAAACTTAATATTTATTGTATTTGTGTCATTATCGTAATTTTGAGTTATATTAGATACATTTTTTTTTTCTCTTTTTAACATAATATTATTGTCTGATCTGGCGTCAAGACCACCCACCCTTATTATTAATAATAACACTGAACAAGAACACATTCTTCAATCCTGATTGAGTAAAGTATATATTACATACAGTCCATAGGCTAAATATATTAGTTCTGTCATAGAGAGCCAAGGCGAAGTGAGGATGAGAGGAAAAGAGAGCAAAGAAGGCAATACATATCCGAAGACGATATTCCCAAGCTTATCCGTAATTTGGGTAAGTTATCGACCCTGAAGCTGTGGGCTCAAAACCTTGAAATGGCTTTCAGTTTTCTGCACCATTTCACCAAGAAAATTATACGCTATGTTATCGTGTAGTACCATAAATGAAGAAAGCAAATGCAAACAAAGGACATCATGAATCCATCGGGCACATGATTTCCGAAAGGAAAGTGACGTAAAAGGGTACATTTATAGTTGTATAGTTTAGCTTTGTCGTCTAAATGAAAACTGTGATAGAACGAAGGTTAAACATGATAAATATTGTCAACATGAATTGCAAATTACTTACGAGAAATGAGTGCGTTCACTTGATCAGGATGCATCTGATGGGCGATCCCTCGGCACCAACCAATCTCAAAGGCAGGCAATGTACAGAATATAATCCGAGTGGTACATCGTCAAGTTTCAGCCCTTCGACTAGGATGATTTCCTGAAACATGTCACCACAATCAATAATACTTTTAAGCAGAAGTAATTCTGCACCATAGGTGTAGCAAACGAGAAAGGAGCCATTTGAAAATTTTATATATATTAGAAAATCTTTAAAAAAAAGTTCTTGGTGGGGCAATATATATATATATATAATAAATTAAAAAAACTGGACTGATTTTAGCACTACAGTACTGTGTAAAAAGCACAATGAACCTGGACATATAATTGCACTGTGCAATATTAGATCTAAGGCCAGGATTAGTCCCTAGGTTCACATATAATGACGGGGTTCTCATTTGAACCCCAATCCTATATATATA
>BMAC01000089.1:1395233-1409272 GCA_014905375.1 Phtheirospermum japonicum
ATATATTTATTTATATTATTTAATCATTATTCAAAAATCGAATAATATTGAAAATCGTATAGCCTAGTTTATAGGATTGTTATTAGATGAAATGAAATGTATATTATAAACTATGAAAAACTTCCTCATACACAATATTTGTAGTTTTGTTATTACGTTTATTCTCATCATCGATAATTATTATTTTTATACTCGGCGATTGGTCTCTCTTGATATAAAAATGTACAGCTGACAATGACTGAAAACTGACTATTTTAGAAAAAACCCAACGTGATAGAGGTATTGTCCTTAAATTTTGTTGATCGTCAAGGCGTATGACACGATCACAAGTAGGGATGACAATTCTGGCCCGGCCCGCCATTTGGGGCGCCCTGCCCCATGCCCCGCAGCTGGGCGGGGCGGGTCAGGGTACAACTTATGCCCCGCGGGTACTCGGTCCACCCCGACCTGTACAATATTTTTATTTTTTATATATTTTATATATATAATTAATATGATTATTTATATTTTTATACATTTAATATTATATTTAGCCTTTATAAATTGATAATGAATTTTTTTTTATAAAAAATATACATTAATGAAATAACATAAATGATAAATAAACTTTTAAATAAGCTAACAAATGTATAAAAATTTTTTGGTTATTGTTATTTTTATTAAATTTGTAGTCTTATATTTAATTTTTATATTAATATATTCAATTTTTTGTATTAATACTATTTAATATTTTATAACTAAAAATAAATACTATTCAAACGGGTAGCCCCGTCCCGACCCACGATCCGTAACAGTCGGCCCGACCCAGACTGTGAGGTCTATGGAGCAGTTTTGGGTCTCATAGCACCCGACCCGACCCATTGTCATCCATAATCACAAGAAATTGTAGACAACCTCGTATTATATGTGTGACAGTCATTTTGGAGATCAACATCAATTTAACTACATTACTTCCTTGGAGAATCTTAGCCTTTACAACATAATCGTCGAATTTTGTAACAATCAGCCTGGTTCTATTACACAACATAATGAATGGTCGACATTTTTCGACAACATGAATGGAGTTCAAATTTTATGTCTTAGCTCATTGTTTGACAATTTATAACATTTGACGGTCTTAGAAACTCCGATGAATGGACGTCCTGCACTATATCAATGTTTGAATTAGATTTGCACATAATATCAGTGTTAAGATATGTTTTACATCCTCCATCATTCTATGACGTCATATATTCATTAATCAAATAAACGGCATCAAGTGTTGGTGAAAGAATAGCACGACCCTCCAAATAAGTGGAGCATTCAGTAGTTTTTTCAAATATGTGCTCACAACTATTGATGCAACATGGTCACCATCATTTTAAATAATAAATCATTTGGGATTCCAATTTGAATGACTCCATCGTTTGGGATTTCAAATATGTGTTCACCACTATTGATGCAACGAATTGTTACATATCCTATAATATTAATCTAGTCGGTAGATTTTTTTAATTCAACACAATTGAGATCTTGCAATCTTATATTATTGGTCAACTTCAAAACCATGCAATGAGTTCATAAATGCGAAGAATTGATTGTCTCGTGAACTATGTATGGTATAGTAACTTTTGGATTAACCAGTAAAACTTGAAGAAAATTTCCACCAAAAACTATTATTTTGCCACCAAATGGAAGTTGTCTGTTAGAGTTATTTTGTGATCCCATCACATCTTTCAATATTTTGTCCAAAGTTTTGAAACAATGTCTATGCATCAACGGAGATTCCCCCCAGGTAATGCACGCACCATTAATTATGCAAGTTGAGTTCCAGTAAAAATCGAACATGATGAATTTTTGTAGATTTAAAATAAACCTTAAATATAGAATGTCCAATTCTACCTTTCGCAAGAAGGAGAGAAGTTATACCGCTAGATGTTACATTCAAAATAATTCCACCATTAGATCTAACGATCGCAGAAAGCGTCCTCCAAACAAATATTTTACCATTCCTTCTCTATCCATAGAGGAGAAAATACACCACCATTGGTCGAATGTATTACATCCATGACTTTATCATAAATGTGACGATGATCAATATTCATATGTGACGTTGTATCCTCACGATCATTCTCTAATTCTTCTCCAATAAATCAACTGCGATACATACTGTAATCGATGAACTCTGGAATTCGCATGGGAGGAGATACTCTGCAATATATTGTCAACTTCAAGCAAAGTAAGATTCTAACTTTCAACATCACCCATTTGTTAATCTAGAAAAAAGAATAATAAGTGCATTGAAAATGGAATTAAAAATATTGGTAATAAAAATAATATAATAGAATATAGCTAATAATTTATAGAGGACAAAAATAATTTTTAATAATTACTGCGTTTGGATTTTCTCAAATTTTATTGATTATAGAATTTCATCTGATAAATCTTGCAAGTATTTCTTCCACACTTTTTCGGGACATACTAAAAATATTGATGCAAGGTTGCTAATAAAGATCCCACAAAATGTATTAAACTCCAATTACTTGCTTCTAATATACCGTCAATATTTTTTATATTATTTAACAACCCCACAGAATAGCATGTATCGTGATATGAATCGTATTAGCTTCGTAGTTGCAAGTCATTCTCTCATTACTTTGGGTCTCTACTTTTCTCCTTTTTATTGCTTATCCCTACTCTTATGCTTTAACTATAAGTTTTTCATTTTCGTTAATTTTTATATTATCGTGATATTGGATTCTTCAAAGTATATTTGGTAGACACAAGCATAATAGTTATCACCTGATCCTGGTGGAATATAGTAATTTCTTGAAAATGAAAACAAATCTAGTTGCATAGGTGTCAATTTTTTTTTGTTGTTGAGTTCCCCCTTTTTTTTTTTGAGAAAATTCAATATAAGTCAAACTCATGCTTCCGCATATTTTTTATTCGCCTCGCACCAACCTAAAAATATGTTATGATGTGTTGATTTGCTATCATTAACGCGTCAAACTGATCATTATCATTATATAGTACATTATGCTCTCCTGAAATATAAAAACTCAAACGCTTGATAGGTGGAGTTTTATACTGGATTTTATAACATAATATTCTCCATATTGAACCAATCTAAATCTATCAAATATTTATTTAAATATATCAACAAAGGTATTGATTGGGTTACTACAACGTTCTATCAAAATGCGAAGTCACAAAAGATTGATGAGATCAACATGTCATTAACGCGTCAAACTGATCATTATCATTATATGGGTTACTACAACGTTCTATCAAAATGCGAAGTCACAAAAGATTGATGAGATCAACATGTCATTAACGCGTCAAACCTTTTTTTTTTTTTTTGAGAAAATTCAATATAAGTCAAACTCATGCTTCCGCATATTTTTTATTCGCCTCGCACCAACCTAAAAATATGTTATGATGTGTTGATTTGCTAATCATTACCGCGTCAAACTGATCATTATCATTATATAGTACATTATGCTCTCCTGAAATATAAAAACTCAAACGCTTGATAGGTGGAGTTTTATACTGGATTTTATAACATAATATTCTCCATATTGAACCAATCTAAATCTATCAAATATTTATTTAAATATATCAACAAAGGTATTGATTGGGTTACTACAACGTTCTATCAAAATGCGAAGTCACAAAAGATTGATGAGATCAACATGTCATTAACGCGTCAAACTGATCATTATCATTATATAGTACATTATGCTCTCCTGAAATATAAAAACTCAAACGCTTGATAGGTGGAGTTTTATACTGGATTTTATAACATAATATTCTCCATATTGACCCGTATGGAGAAATGTAACAAAAATCATAATACATGTTGATCTCATCAATCTTTTGTGACTTCGCATTTTGATAGAACGTTGTAGTAACCCAATCAATACCTTTGTTGATATATTTAAATAAATATTTGATAGATCTAGATTGGTTCATTTATCATTCAAACGAGCTTCATACTTCAACAACAGATAAAGATTATGTGTCTACAAACCTATTTGAAAGATATTTTGTGCAATTTTCATCAACCATGCAATGAGAATATTTTCGTAAATGACCACATGGTCCATGAATTATCAAACCCAATAAAGTAGGATAATATCTTGAAGCTTCTTTTTTATCAATGATTTCAGCCGACATGATTCGATCAAACAGCACCGATATTTGAGCATTTATCTTGCTTTGATAGAAGAAGTATGTTCTCATGAGGAATAACTCTCTTTTGAAACTCCACGGTGTAAATAACTCAAAATAAAATCATAAAATACAAATTAATGACAAATTGAAAAACAACAAATATTAATAATTTATTACTCTTAAATTATATAATATGAAAACATAAGATTTCTTTATAATCACCTTAAATAATTTTTCAATTTTTTTTGCTATCATGTAAATCTCTTATCAAAGCGTTCAACTTGGTTTTGAGAATTCTTGAAATTATATAAGGCCGATCCTCTAATTTTAGATTCTTTTTATCAATAAAACAAACAATCGATCTCCGAATATTTAGAATTTCACGTGAATGTAACTAACAAATAAGGATAACTTGACCACCAGAAAATTACCATAGCATCTTGGTAATTTTGAATCCTAAATCGTGCACCGCTAGTAAATGTCGCGTGTAAGATAACGTGAGTACCAATACATGAGCCATAGATTTCACCTCGTAACACTACATCAGCAATCTCACAATACATCTCGCTTCGTAATTCTTTACATGGGTTTTGACGTACAACAATCTCTAAGATTCAATCACCATATATTCATCAACTATGAATTTTGTGTGAGTTGTTGACTATATAGAACAGTGGGTACCTCAGTCTCTCTTTTATGCAACTGGTGAGAAAAAGAAATCCCTATGGCCCACAGTATCTACCCTTATATTTAGGTTTTCGATATTCAGAAAAAATATATATATATTCCCCGTAGTTGTCTTCCACATAAGAAAATAGCAATGAATTATAGAATAAGGAACAAAGGATGTAACTCATTAATTCATTTCAAATTACCAAATCACTTTTCTACTATATATCCCTGTTACCATTATGAGGATTAGAGATCACCAACAACAAATAGAGAAAGTTCGTCCACTTTTAGAAGATTGTGTGTCCTTCCATCTTTGCCTACTCTCCTAAGTAGACGCGATTTCACTTTAGCAACAACATCCTTTCCAAATGTTTGTTTGGTCATTCTAAGCGACTTAAACAAATAGTTAGGGTGGTGGTAAGATAGTATAAGTATTATTTAAAAAAAAAAGATATTTAAATTATAAAATTAAAAAAATAAAAAATATATTACAAAATATAGAATAATTTTAAATATGANGCATACCTTATTTTAAATATGTAACAAGTTGAACAAAATTTAAAATTAGTTAGTTAATTAAATATTAAAGTTTTATGTGTAAAAGTAAAAATAGATGGAAAATATTTATAAATACTAAACCTTATATAAAAACCTAAATCGAATTATGGAAATAGAAAATGTTGGAAATTTGATTAATTGGTTATGAAAACCTTAAATATAATTCGATAAAAATCATAAAGTTAGTAAAAAAAAAGGGGAAATTATTTGAAGATATAAAATTATATGAGAATGAATACAGTCATTTTTTTAATTAATTTGCTTTAAAATATATATATATATATATGTATATATATATATATATATATATAAACCTAAGGTCAATTATGAGTTTTAGATCAAATTAAATGGATGGATTAGATTTTTTGTATATTTATTTATTTGATTAAAAATATTAGAATTGTATAATAAAAGTACTGCTGTTATATAATAAAAACACTAGTTCGCAGGTTCGCAAATAAGGACATGGTTCTCATTTGAATTCACCACTGTGTGTGTGTATATATATATATGAAAAAAGATTTATAAATCTTTATTTAAAAAAATGCCTTATTTTAAATATTTAAAAGAAAAAATTGAACAATTTTTAAAATTAGTTATTTATTTAAATATTAAAAGCTAATTTCAAAATTAAAATATATATGGAGAATATTTATAAAAATTAAATTTCAAAATATAAAATGTTGGAAACTTGATTAAGTGTTTATGAAAAACTTGAAGTAATTCGTAAATAATCAAAAAGCTAGTTAAAAAATAAAAAAAAAAAAGAATAAGGAAATCATATGAAGATATAAAATTATTTGAGAATTATTATAATTAATTTATTAAGTTATTTTGTTTAAGCAAATATTTTTCCATAACCACTTAATCAAATTTTCAATATTTCTTCTAATTTTAGAATTAGATTTTCTGATTTTTTATGAAAAATATATATAAAAAACTTTCATGATTTTTTTAAAAAAAATTCATTTAATTTTTAGTATGTAATAACAAACTGATTTTAAAACATGTTCATCTTGTTTTTATATTTAAAATAAGTTATTTTCAGAATATTTTTTGCAATTTCAAAAATTATAAAATCTTTTTATAGAATTATATGTATATATATATATATATATATATTGAATATTTAAAATAATTTCATATTTTGTTATATACTTTTCCAGATTATATTAATTTTATATTAAATATTACTTTTTTTCTTTTTAAAATAATATGGGTAATACTTGCCACCAAAAAACAACCCATATATAAGATTACATTTGTAGTTTTTTTCCCTTCTGCTGATATCAGGACTCAGGACGTCTTATATGGCCAAGTTAGTTTAACTTGATTTGATTATTGACTGCCATATGCTTGTATGCAAGTTCCTCAAACCAAGCTGTTTTGTTGAGCTTATAATTTTGCTTGGCCAATTATTTTCAGCTTTTGGGAGACACATGGTCCTGCAAATCCAACTTGGAACTACTAACTTATTTTTTACCGCACCATAGTTTTGATATACTTTTTAACCTCCCAAAAAAGTGAAAATTAATCAATTGACCGGAATCTGAAAAAATTTCCCAAATTAAGGGGACACGTGACAAATTCGGGCGAGAATTCAAATTTTTGGCGATAATTGTGGTTAAATTGCGTAAGTTTAAAATCTTGATGTAAGGTAAATTCCACATTCCATAGTTAGTGGTACAATATTGCCAGTATTGAGGGTCTTTTGCTTTTATCCTTGAAATTAAACACCTCAACTACCACGTAGGCAGATTCAAAATTTGAAAAAAAAAAAAAAACTCAAACATTAAAATACCACAACTTACTCGTTTGTTATTCGCTTTAAATGAAAAATATATCAAATTAATCGTATTTCCATTATCTACGATTTAAATTACATATTGCATCAGAAAAAATATTAGGAAAAAAATCATTATTAGTTTTAAAATTTTGAACGATACTAGCAGCGTAGATGACTAAATATTAGAATCACTTATATAAAAAAAAATAGCACTACATTGCTCATTAATTAGCTCATGTATTATTAATTAGCAATACATATTATTTAGTTAAATAAATAAAATAATAGTAATAATCTCATCCATCCATTTAATGAGATTCAATGGTCATTAATGATTCTTAGTTCTCACGCAAGGCAAGAGTTCGAATACGAACCTAACCACACACACACACACACACATCTACATACTAAATAAAAAATCCATATCCTACATGTTTGTCTAGAAAGTTTCGAGTTGAGGTGTAATTTTCTTGTAATTTAGATGCTTGTTTGGCGGATTTTAGAGATTTGAAAGACTTACTAAAATATATAAATTCTAATATATAACTAATTTATTTTTTTCCTAATTTAATCTTTACCTATTACTATATTTTGCTTAATTTAATATTTATTTTCAATATTTTCCTTTTATTCTTCTAATGGAAAAGTAGAAGAAACCGTATATAATTTTAAAAAATCTAAATTAGTTATCTTAATTTTGAAAAATTACTTATACGATAGTATTAATTACAAAAAGACTAATTATGAAAATAATCTGAATAATTTTATTTTTAAAGCTTCAAATATAAGTAAATTTATAATAATATTATTAATGAATTCAATATAACCATACAAAATATAAGATTATACAATAATTAATAAATATTGATTTGGCACCGGTACAATGCGACACGAGTTGATAATATGACATCTTTTAAATTATTTCAAGTATGTAACTAAGAATTATTAGTGAATTTAATATAAATATTAAAATTTAAAAGTATTTAATGATAATAATTAATAAATAGATATTAGACACGAGTAGAAAATGTGATATATTTTGAATTTTTTGAAATAGTAATTAGATATCGGTACAAGAGTCAATATACCATTGACCTAGGTGCACCTTGCAGGGTGCACCCGGTCCCACTTACCCAATATATTGTATGTGTGATTCCACCCTCAATTGAACTATTTTTTTCTTTTTCAATCGTGCCTACGCAGAAATCCCAATTGCATTTTCCCCTTCTCAACTTTTTTCGTATTCTCAATTACGCCTCCGCAGAATTCCTGACTCGCCAGCCAGCCACAGCAATGCCTTCGTCGTCCTCCTCGCCGCATCTCAGCACCTTGGCCTCACAAACTCCGCTAATGGTGAGAAATCTAAAAGTCACCTCTTCGAGGTCGAATTCGATGTTTTCCAGAATTTGGAGTTGAACATCGATTTTGAATTTGTTTTTTATTTTTTCTGGATTTGTTCGAAATCCTCACATCTGAAGTGGTTCGAATTATTGTTGTCACTAAAATTTTTTGGTTCATGCAGGTTTAATATTTTTCCCCTACAAAATTACATTATTGCATATCAACTGTTTGTAAAAATGCATGAATAAAAATTTTACATTAATTAAGATCTCATTATCTTAAGATTATGAATATGTAGTTTGTGATGGATTGTGCATGCTAAGTGTGATGATATGTATATTATCTATGTGATAATATGTGAATATCTTTTTTTTTTCATTGTACTGATGATGAATATATATATATAAATACGTGTGTAGTCTTTGATGATATGTGCATGTTCTGTGTGATGATATGTGCATAATTTATGTGATGGTATATGATATCTTATTCTTTTTTGCATAGGCCCGATGTATTTTCATGTTATGTGGGATGATATATTCATGATCTATGTGATGATATATGGATATCTTTTTTTTTTTTGGTGGTGGGGGAGGGTTACAGATGAATATATATGTATGCGTCATGTTATCTCAAGACTTAATTATCCTTAATCTAAATTTTTTATTATTCGTGTTATTTGTATTTGACTCGATTTTGACTCCAGATTGTTCAATTCCTATGGGTGTTTATTTCATAGTAGAGGTGGCAAGGAATATTTTATTGTTGTTAAAGTTTAGTTTGAATATAGTTTATTTGTGTTTTCCACTAATTTGTTTGAGTTAATGAACGAATATGATAAAGGGAAGGGGAAAGAAATCACCTCAAGTAAACAAAATGGTAAATCCAGAACTCATATCAACTTCTTAAATATCTTTCAAGGTTAAAAAAATAAATATGTCACAATATATAAAGACATCTAAATAATAATATGAGCAAAGATCGAGCTTCTTTCTTCAAGAAAGTCGAATATGCGAAGTATCATTCAATCTATTAATATTATGAATAATATTATTATTACTACTGGTCCTGACATTCACGTCTCCAACTAAGCCTTGGCCCATCATCATGGGCACCCAATGGGACATCTTGTCATCAGCCTCGTTATCCCCGGTTGTGTCCACAATCTGAAGCCTCCTCTTTCTTTAAGGGCGTCGTTAAAGAATTCTCTAACACATCGAGATTAAACTCAAACCTGTCAAAGCAAGAATATGAACAAAATCCAGTTATCTTTTGAAATAATTGTCTTACGTCATCACATATAACTGTCATATATCATCATATATAACATACATATTTACATATAACTGTCATATATCATCACATATAACATACATATATCATAATAAAATAATTATCATATTCATCGGTAAAAATGAAAAATCCAACCCTAAATCCTAAAATGGTCTAACACAACAACTTCTGTTAGATATCAACACAAATAACTGACATATATCATCACATATAACAGATATATATCTTCACATATAACTTATATATATTATCACAAATAACTATCATATATCATTAGCAAAAGAAAAAATAAAATTGGAAAAGTGAACTTTATCGTGTTTCTATATATTTTATATCTCCTAAACTCTGAATCTATGTCAGATATCTTCACATATTATATCCACATATCATCACATATTAGATCCACATATCATCTAATATACTGGGCATATATCATCGACAAAAATTAAATCTGAGTCTCTGTCAAATATCATCACATATTAGAGCCACATATCATCATATACTATAGCCAAATATCATCATATACTGATGTCACAAAAAATGAATAAAAATTAACACATAATTTAAAAATTTATATACTCAACATCCATATTCATCGCAAGAATAAGAAAAATAAATATTTACTTATTTGTCCCAGTAGAACTAGAATTCAACTTCTATTTCCACATACTTGAGAAAATAGTTGAAAAGGTCTATAAAACCTTTTTGATTTCTTAGCGACCTGATGTTTGTCTTTGAAGTTTTCCTTATAATGTCATAAGCAGAGTCGATGCCGTGACATTGGAAAAATCTTGCAAATGGCAGCAGCCATGGCAACAGATTGGTCGGTCATAATTATAGTCGGATGCTTACTGCCCATAGATATTAATTGAAGTAACAACCCATAAACCACTACGATCAATATCAAACTGAATAAAAGGACAGGTTGTATAAGACCTACTTTTTTAAAAGAAACTTGTTTCTAACTAGCCTTAGAACAAAGAAATATTTTTATCGAAAGTGAGCCATCAACCCTCTTCCTAACACTAAACACAACCCTAAACGCATGATCATTGTACAAATTATAAGCCTCGTTAAGGAAATTTACTATAATGCCAACCAAATCATCATCCCGCATTACTCTCTTGAGTGACTGAATATCACCAACAATACAATTCACTACATAAAACAAAAATAAAATAAATCAAAAGGAAAAATCATACAAATATTAATCACATATTATTACCACATATCATCACATATTACCGAAACATGTCATCATATATTACTGCCACATATCATCACATACAAATGTCACACATTATAACATTTAAAACCCACAAAGTACTGTCACATATCATCACATAATATTGCTCATATTTAATCACATACAGATTTCACATATCACCACATCTAACTACACATATCATCACATTCTGCTTTTACATATCATCACATATTGCTTCCATATACTATATCACATATTATTGCTCATATAGCATCACATATTACTTCTCTTATATCATCACATATTACTGCTCTTGTATCATCACATACATACGCACATATCATCACATATACATTTCATAAATCGTAAAAGGAGAAATCATAAACCTGTAATGGAACTATATTCCTGAATATTCGAGTTCGCACCAGAAACTGGAAGGAGAGAGACAAATCGGAAGAACTGCAGCAACAAAAACAGAAATATCATAACCTAATTGAATACAACAATAAATCGACTTCAAAAATAACTTACCCTCAAACCGATTTACGTCCATTGGAATTGAAGAATTTATTTTTTGGCGGTGGAGCAGCGCTTGTTTCGGCGATAATTTGAAACCAATTCAATGTAAAGGTGATGGGAATTCGCCGGTGATGGGGATTCGCCGGTGATGGGGATCGTCGGTGATGGAATCGATGGTAAAGATTATTTTTGGGCGATGGATTTTCATGTAAAGTAGTGAAAAAAAGATTTCATCAACAGATGGGCGCGTGAAAAATTCTAAAGCTAGACAGATGGGTGCGTGCAAAATTCTGAAGTTGGATTTTATATGGGATACAGGGTGCACCTTGTAAGGTGCTCATGAGTCCATCTAATAATTTGCCTTGGTACAAGGCACGAGTTGAAAATATAATATATTTTAAAATTTTTATTTTTAGATTTAAAAACTGTAATTATCATAAATTTGTTATATATTTCTATTAATAAATTTATATATTATATGAGTGTTAAATATTTATTTATTGGGATAATTTTTGTTTTGCCCCCCAATGTATGCAATTTTTTTTATTTTGCCCCCAAAGTATTTTTTGTTCCACTTTGCCCCCTGTTGTACAATAATTTTCGACGTTACCCCCCAAACTTTATTTCCGACAAAATATTCCTTCTAAATTCCATCGACGGGCAACTGGGGGGTAAAGTGAAAGAATCTTATAGTTTGGGGGGTAAAATGAAAAAAATCTTATAGTTTAGGGGGCAAATTAAAATTATATAAATATTTAAATTTTATTTTAAAATTTTATATTTGAAAAAGATATATAATTTTTATTTTATACTCACACACACACACAAAGTTGTCAATACAATTCTAATTTTAAAAAAACCCATAAATTTTCAATTAATATTCATAATTTTCTAAATATAAATATTGTCAATAAATCTTTTATATTATTAAATATGAAACACATGACTAAGTATTATATAAGTTATTAGGCTAAGTAACATAATAATATATTATTATGTATTATGATTGAACAGAATAAAATAAAGGTGTATTACGTATATGCATTATAATATTATGATACGGAAAAAAAATAAAATTATCATTCGATATTATTATTTGTATAAAAAGTGTGATTAAATATTATATTAATCATGAGTATATTATTATATAAGATTATATCAATCATTCGATAATTATAATCATATATAATAATGTACTCATGATTAATATAGTATTTAATCACACTTTTTATACAATTAATAATATCGAATGATAATTTTATTTTTTGTATCATAATAATTTACATAATACTTAGTCATGTATTTAATAATTAATAATATAAAAGATGTATTGACAATATTTATAGTTAGAAAATTATAAATATTAATTGGAAATTTATGGGTTTTTTTTTAATTTGGAATTGTATTGACAAATTTGTGTGTGTGTGAATATAAGATAAAAATTATATATCTTTTTCAAATATAAAATTTTAAAACAAAATTTTAATATTTATATTATTTTAATTTACCCCCCAAACTATAAGATTTTTTGCACTTTACCCCCCAAACTATAAGATTTTTTGCACTTTACCCCCCAAACTATAAGATTTTTTCGCTTTACCCCCCAACTGCCCGTCGATAGAATTTAGAAGGAATATTCCGCCGAAAATAAAGTTTGGGGGGCAACGTTAAGAATTATTGTACATCAGGGGGTAAAGTGGAACAAAAAATACTTTGGGGGATAAAGTAAGAAAAAAATTGCATACATTGGGGTGAAAAAAAATATTCCTTATTTATTTGTAACTAAATATTCCTTACATTATAATATGATTTCCATTAATTTATTTGATACCTAATTTGTCGCCTCACTCGCTTTAGGCCAAATCTGGGATGTTCACGAGTATTTTTATACAAGGGTAAAACCAGAGAATTAAATGAAAGCCTAGTCCAGAATGCAATCAGCGCACACACTTTACTCTCTCTTGTTTATCAATGTTTACTCTCCTCTGCACGAATCGTAGGGATGGCAACGAGAGCGGGTGGGGGCGGGTACGCCTACCCCCGTCCCGTCCCCGCTTTAAACTAAGCGGGTAATTTCACCCCACCCATGCGGGTATATTAGTTGTCCCCGCCCCCACCCGCAATACTAGACGTGTTGATGCGGTTGGCGGTTAATCGCCGGTTGTAACCGCGTTGACCGGCAGTCACGGTTAAAACCGTAACCGTCAACAGGTTCCCGGCGGTTAGGTTACGGTTAACCAAACCGTTAACCGTCGTGGTTAACTGATTTTTTTTTTAAATTATCGCCGGCAGTTTAACCGCGGCGGTTAATGGCCGTTGATTATCAACGGCTGAGATCAACTAGCCGTTGAAGATCAACGGCTCGAATTCTAAAAATAATAGAGGCTACGGGTCGCTCAAATATCACATGGAGAAGAAGCATCCCGACATAGTACGGCGCCGGTAGTTCTAAAACGCAACTAAACTTCTCATCTTCATCTACCGCCGCTGGCGGGACCGGCGGCCAAG
>BMAC01000089.1:1409946-1442719 GCA_014905375.1 Phtheirospermum japonicum
TTAAAAAAAAAAATAGCCATTGGAGGTTAAACCGCGGTTAACTGGTTTACAACGGCTCTTGTACGAGTTCTTCTACTTTATTTCAATATACCGAAAGTAATCATAGAAAATTTCTTGCAAAATTTGTTTCCATTTTGAGTCTTCCTTTTAATCATACGCATAGTATTCATTATGAAGATTACACTAGGGGTGCATTTAATACATGTAGCCAAAGGATTTTACGAAATAAGTTAACTCGCGATATTGAAAAAATGGCCGGCGAGTTTAAATTCAATTTGATTTCAATATTTGATAGTTTGCCCATAGTGTCTCTATATGTTCGGATATTTGGTCGGATTCTTTTAAAAATCATAATTATATGGGAATTACTTGCCATTGGATTGATAATTCTTGGACTTTGCAAAAACGTTTAACTGCATATAGAAAGTTCGATAGTCAACATACGGCGGTGAATATTTCAAAAAAGATCTCCACTGTTTTGTCCGAGTATCATTTAACTAACAAAAAAATTTCAATTTCATTTGATAATGCCGCCGCTAATACGGCTAGTTTAGAGTTGTTAAAAATTACTTGTCAACCCGCTCTTGGCGGCAAATTTTTTCATGTTAGATGCATTTGTCATATTTTGAATTTATGTGTTCAAGATGGTTTAACTCTTTTTAAACCTAAAGTTCAACCGATTAGGAGTGCTATATCTTATCTACGAAACCACGATTCGCTTCAAAAAAAAATGGCGAAGATTTTGCAAGGCCAACCAATTGCATCCAAAAAGAAATTCATTAGATGTGCCAAATCGTTTGAACTCTGCTTATAAATTACTTAATGATACATTTGAATATAGAGATGCATTGTGTACGTTTTTTAATAATGAAGATGTCGATTTCTCTTTATTTTCGCATATGTGGGATGATTGTTATAATATGATGTCCCTTTTAAAAACTTTTAACGATGCCACCGTGGTTTTATCCGATGTTTATTATCCTACCTCCTCAACATTTCTTGATCATAGTATTCAAATTGTACTTGTTATTAGTTCTTTATACCATAACGAGGAATTAGGTGAAATGATTGATAGTATGTTGGAAAAATGGGTCAAATGTTTTCATTACCTTCCCGAGATTTTTTTGATTGCAAAAATTTTAGACCCGGATTATCGGGTGGAGGGTCTTCGAAAATTACTTAAAGTTTATTACGATGCATTAACACCTTATTTAGAGTCTTCTAATCTTGAAATTCCTAGCTCTATTAGTGTTGCTCACCAAGTACAACAATCTTTAATTCAAATTTTTAATGATTACGATCAATCTTCATCTTCTAGTGATGTTAATGTGTCCCATTCCCCTTCCCCTTCACTTATACTACAAGACTCAACGACCCTCGAGGAGCTCTAGCCCCATATATGAGATTGATTGAAGATACTAAACGAAGACGGCAAAGGGCTAGTGCTAGTCGGTCAATAGAATCAGATAGTTATTTAGGGGTTTTTGAACCGACTTCGCTTCCAAAAAAKCCCGATGGTGTTACTAACGATCTTGTGCAGTTTTGGTCAAAAGTGGCAAGTATTTTTCCCACAATCTCTAGGATTGCCAAGGAGGTCATCGTTGTTCCTATTTCGACAGTTTTTGTTGAACAAGCCTTCAGCACGGGAGGCTATATATTAGATGAGCATCGGTCAATGTTAACATCCAAAAATTTTGAAAACCAAATGTTGATGAACGATTGGGTGAAGGCCGAAAAACGAGAACAAGAAATGCAATTGGATGAAGGCGAAGAGAGCGACTATTACGATACCACTTCGGGAAGCAACGACAACGACGAATAGGCAGGTAGGTAAGTGAGGTAAGTAAAAGAACTACGTGGACTTTGATTCCTTTTCGAGGATACGTAGGCAATTTAATTCTAATATTACAAGTTAAAATTTAATTTTAATTTCTAATATTAGAATTAAATTCAAGTCCTTTTTTTAAAAAAATTATTTTTTCAAAAATAAAAAAATCGAACTACGTGGACTTTGATTCCTTTTCGAGGATACGTAGGCAATTTAATTCTAATATTACAAGTTAAAATTTAATTTTAATTTCTAATATTAGAATTAAATTCAAGTCCTTTTTTTAAAAAATATTATTTTTAAAACTTTTTACTTCAAAAAAGATCTTATTGGTTAATTTGTAATGTGATTTTATTGTGTTATTTTTAAATAAATTCCATCATCTTGTTAATTTGGTTGTTTGTAAATATTGGCATTAAAATCAAGTTCTTTTAAATTAATATAATGTTCAAAAATTCAAATTTTATTTATGTCATTCTAAATCCATTTAAGTTTAATTATTCAATTTTTATTTAATTTTCTAAATTTAATTTGCAAAAAAAAAAAAACAAAAAAAAAACGGCGGTTAACCGGTTTAACCACCGGTTCGGTTAACCGGTTTAACCGTAACCTTAACCGGTTCTCAGCCGGTTAGGTTACTGTTAGGCCAAAATCAGTTAACCTAACCACCGGTTAATTAATCGGCCAGTTAATAACCGGATTAACATCTCTACGCAATACCCAATCACCCGTCCCCGTCCGTATACCGATTCATACCCGCTTGTACCTTACGAAATTTGATTTTTACGTCTACTTAAATATAAAAAAGAGAAAATCATAAGAAAACTCAAATAGCATGACAAATTTAGTTTATTACATTAAAAAATGGTTCAAAATATATAAAAGAAATATTTAAATAATAATATATGCGGGTTTGAAACGGGTTTCAAACGGGGACGGGTACCCGTGGGTACCCGGCGGGACGAATATTATCCTCATTCCCGTACCCGTCGACACAAAAATCCGCAATTTCATACCTACTCCCATTCCCATCCTAGGTTAAACCGTCAGGGCGGGGGCGACCGATCCCCATTTTAATCGAATTTATTGTCATCCCTATGTATAAAAGATCAAATAAATTCAAATGAAAATTACTTGATATTCATTCATTATTGTGTTAACACGACGTACAATAACAATAGTATATTATTTGAAGTTGATTATTTCTTACAAGAAAAATATTACTTTTTAATTAAATATTTATTTATTTGCTAATAGATATTTATTACATTGGAATATGATATTAACAGGTTCATTTGATAGTTAGTACTCTGCTTTATATATCAACGTGTACATAATAATTCGTCAGTGGAACCTTATCTGTTTATACAATTGTGATTTGTAATCTATTAAATACCCATTATTAAATAGTATGTTAATCGTTGTGTCGGGCTCGGGCTTGACCGCTTGAGAGTCAAATTTATGCATCACTTTAAGCTATAAAACCCACAGAACCCGCGTTGTTGGGCTTTACATATGATGCACCAAATTGACAGCATACCCCTAGGTTGTTTGTCATTAAACGTTAAAAATAATTTGGTAAAGGCTATAATAATTGGAAATTAATTATATTACATGATAGCCATACATGTAGCTGATTTACCCACCTACAAAAACTGACACCTGAAAAATGACTCGTGGATAGCTAGGTTTTGCCAAGTTTTAGGGGCTCCACAATGTAGGAAAATGGGCAACAAGCAACAGCAATTTAAGAGCATGCGCGGTACTAAAATGTGTGGTTGAGTTTGTTAAGATTTGCGGCCAATCGACTTTTGTGGTAATACACGAAACTCTTACTTGAGTCCCCCAAGCAAATAAATAAATAATAATAATAAATAAATATATATATATTTATGAAATCATTTTTTTCAAATAAAAATTATAATTGTAAATCTATCACTCACTTTATATTTGTTCTCATAGCATCACTGGGATGCAAAATCAACAATTTTTATCAAATTTATCTTTATCAACGTGCAATATTGTCAATCTATTTAATCTATCTTGGCACGTAGTCTAGCGAAAGTTAGTTTCTAACTAAGCCAAATTTCAAGGCTAGTTTTTTAATTATCTCAAAAGTAATATTATTAAAAACAACCTCGACGCTAAAATCCAACTGCGATGTCACACGCAAAGAAGAAACAACACCTCCCAATTAGCCCAACATTGCTCTAAAAAAATATCTTGTGCTTTATAGCCTCTCACTGAGTCGAGGTTAATCTAATATGACAGTGTACATATATAATAACTTTGCTCGAGACAATCACTTATTATAAGCAAAGCATTAGTAAATTTAAGAAAAAAAAAATAATATACCTGCAAAGCTGCATTAGCATCTCGGATCACAATATTTGGTTTTCTTAGTTTGGCAAAGACATCGACCACATAAAAACATAAGATAAACACCAGAGCATATTGATATATTAAAAGTAATAAATAAATTCATAAATTTGACAATTAATCACCTCTATTTACATATAATATCGTCGACTTTGAATTTGAAATGATTGCTCTCATTAGATGTTCTATGGCTTCATCAAGCAAACCTAAAATTCGTACGTCAGCAAGTGCACACATAATCTTTCTCAAGAAACAGAATCTCAATAAAATGAGATAATTATAAAATTTCCCTTATATTTGGTCTAATCACAAAAGAACCAAGATATCTTTCAAAATTACAAATAACCCTTCGTTAGGGTGCAATAAGTAAAAGAGCGTAATACAATTTTGAATGATATTTTCACTTTTTTGCAATCAGGCTAAAACTCAACTAATGAAAATTCACAAACTCATAATACAAATGAGGCAAACTTTAGAATCTAAGTAAATCTCAAGTACATATTCTGCCATAAATTTCTGAAAATCAAATAAATATTGAGAATAAAAACCTAATAAAGTAAGGATAAATTAGAAATATTGCAAATTTATCTTGCAAATTTGTCTGGCTATTTTTAATAGGGAAAAAGACTTTTTGCCCTCAGACTATTTCGATTTTTACAGTTTATCATTACGAACTTTTTTTCTCAACAAATCGCCATCTGAACTATGCGCGAAATGCATTTTACCCCCTACACCACTTTTTTGTGGTTTTGTGATTAAAATCGGATGATGTGGCTCAATCGAGTTGTACCACATCATCCGGTTTTGATTATAAAACCACAAAAAAGTGGTGTAAGGGGTAAAATGCAATTCACGCATAGTTCAGATGGCGGTTTGTCGGAAAAAAAAGTTCGTCTGGTAAACTGTAAAAATCGAAATAGTCTGAAAGGTAAAAAATAATTACCCCATTTAATATTTAGAAAATTTGAGAGATGTAAATATAAAATATAAAACATAAAATTGGGCTTCACTAGAATATATAGAAATGGTGAGGGATGTAATTATTTAAGCATTTGATAATATGGACAATTTTCATTAGCTCCACTAAACGATAAGTGCAAGATGTAAGATATGTCTAACTTCAAGGGTGGTTTGTGCAATTTCAAAAGTTAATTATATTATTATTATTACTTTTTCCTTGTAAACAGACCAACTCAAGGGGCAGTTATTGTAATTATCGCCCACCATTTCTAGAACAATTGTACTAAAAAAAAAAAAATGATGTCATCCTAACAAGCATTGCCAAGGTCTTATAAACAACAAAACATGTCGAATTTCTTACCGTTCATGAGGATGGTAAATATCGCATGCTAGAAATGTGAGACTGCTTTTGGTGGAATCATGGATAACGAATATAATAGCGCATCCTTACGATGCCGTCAATATACGCCAAGTATCTGAAGCACAAAGATAAACGAAGAACAAATGAGTACCAAAATTTTCCTCTTCCTATAAAAAAGTATTATTTAAAAATTTGAGAGTTCAATAAATGGTAACACACCTTTTGAATTGTCTACTTCTAGATATTGTCGTTAGACTTGAACAAAACAACAGCCATATAAATTCGTAATAACAAATCCTAAAAATAAATATTAATTAATAGAAGTCAAAAAATAAATATTATTTATAAATGAACAAGCTGAAAACAATTATACTATCAAACTCAAAAAATATTTAAGACCTGCAACTAATTTATAAGAAATTAACAATAAATATTTAAGACCTGCAACTAATTTATAAGAAATTAACAATTGAAATTGCTACAAATTAAAACTTAAAAAAAGAAAAGAAAAGAATTGAGCTTCCACGACATCACAGAGCATCTCAATGGAGCGACAATCCAAAGATACAGAGACGCCTTCCGTATAAGAACCCTATATTGAATAATTTCCACAATTAGAAAATTGTTTAAATGGAATAGAACTTTAGTTGCTGCAGTATCAAAAGGCGCACCCACACACATTCTTTGATTTGGATTCATCTAATTGCTCTCTTAAACCGTTGATATCTTATGCACTTTTGCCTTCCCCTATTTCTTATGTGTGGAGAAGTACAATGCACATTAGAAATTCAATTTATAATCATTAAAAGCAAATAATCATTAAAAGTCAAGTGCTGACTCTGATACTACATGAAAGAATTGCAGGCCTATAATTCAAAATAAAACTATAAACACGTATGTGTTGTGTATAGGGTAACCAATAAACAACAAAAATTAAAAACACAACTTATTAGGATTTTGACTATAAAAAATATTTTTTTCTTGCAGTTGATACAATAGGGCGAAAATCTTTATTAATTAAAATTTGCATTTCAATGATTACAAAGAGTCATAACTCATCAAGTAAAAAATAAACTAAAAACTCCTAAAAAGTAGATGTAATCGAAATCAGTGCGGATATTCCAACAACCAAGATTCACAATCACAAGATTGAATTTTAACAAAAATCAATAGATGATTGAAAAAGATAATTCAAAATGCAAGATGTCATCGCAGATGACGAAAGCATTTGTTATCGCATCAGACACAGAACAAAAAATCTACAGTTCTATCAAATAACTCTCTACTCTCAAAAGCTTCTTTTCTCTATAAATTTGTAAGTATGTTACACTTAGCTTATATAAGAGAACTAGAAATAATAAGAAAAAATATACACAGTATATTGTAAGTAAATATAATTAATAAGTAAATATGATAAAATTCTTAGAGTTCTAAATAATTTTAAATAGTCATATACAAATTGTATATAAATATTATATTTTTCCCAATCAATTAAAACTTGACAAGAAAGTTAAAATAATAATTAAAAAAGTAAAATTTTAAAAAAAATAAATATTGTCCAATACATATTTATACATATTCTTGGACTCAACATACTTTTCAAAAAAGGTAGGAGCGTTGACATATATTCCCGTTAAAATACTCATATACAACATGGACCACCGTATATAATAATTATTTTGCAATTTAAGCCTACAAGCCTCACTGTTTTCTTTTTTCTTTACTTGAGGATAAAGGAAAATTTAAAGTTATGATACGTAGATTGTTATTATTTTCTCTCTCAAGTGATTGTATGTAAAGAAATAGATTTCAGCTATAAAGATTTAAAAACAATTTAAGAGCACAGATGATCCGCCTAAAAAATACTTATCACCAATCAAGAATACTCTTCCGCTGTAGCTTGAGAGACCTACCAGAAAAACAAGTTAGGAAAGGACCGTTGGAGGGGTTCCGGTGGAGCCCTCTCCAACACTCAAGTCAGTCACGGGATTGACCAATTTTAGAAAGTACTGAGTGAGCATATAAAAGTGATACCTGCTTTACCTTGCTATCTAGGGTATTTATACCTTGAATCGGTTGATGTATTTCCGGGGTCTCGAAGAATTTTTCATGAATCTCGGGCCGTTATTCAGATAATCTGGACTATTCAGCTCTACTAGGGTGACCAGACCTAGATGAGTCTGAACTGCCCTCATCGCCTTACCTGACATTAAACTCATACCTCAAAGAAGCTAGCAGATTTAGGTCGCACCTTCCCAAGTGACTATCGTAAGTTCTTACCATGACTTCTGGTACAACTTACCAGGTCAGCACACACGTGACCTGGGGTTATCAGGCTGTGGGCTAGGTCGGCACTCTAGCGACCTAATGTTATCAAGTCGCTGATTAGGTCGACACTCTCTTGTAACATCCACAGCCCGAGCATTCCTGATTCTAGCTCTCCCAGCCAGCATAGCTTACCTCTTGTTCAACTCATCTTTCATGGGCTGCCTTGACATTTGGGTCTTCCTAAGGCCTAGCTCGACCCTTTCCCATGCATCAAGTGTCATATCTGGTCAGTTCTAGCCAAGGCTGATTGGGGGTTTAGCTTTACGCGATGAGAGCTCGGCTCGACCCAATTTAGGTCATATCAATAGATCTTCTGGACAAAGTAAATGTCATTTCAAAAAGCTTCTTTTCTTTGTCCTATTCGTGAATTTGATGAGAATTGCCAATCTAGAACACAGTGATAAATTAAGTTGTCAAAACTCGAATCGATGGAAGTGTAGATTTTTCTTTTTTTTATTGGGGGGTGGGTAATTCCCAAAATGGACAGCGCAGTTTGGGACGCGGTTGTCAAACGCGCTCCACTTTGAAAATTGATTCTTTTTCTTTATTTTTATTAATGGGACGCTGCGTTTCGATCTATTTTTTTTAATTTTTGTTACACTTGTATCATTTTGTCAATTTCTAAATAAATTTGCGTTATTTATTTAGTTTTGACCAATTTGAAACTCCTAGTAGGCACACAATGAGCAGATGACTGATAAATGTGTGACACAAGATTAAAAATACAACGATATATTACTATTCTCGCGGACCGTTATATATTTGGCATTAGTAAAATCGTTACCGAGATCCATCGCCGAAAGTTACTTTTTGGAAGCAATTTACAATAATTAAAGTACAATCTTTGATATAAAGGTTTCCATGACCTTTATATCAAAGATTGTACTTTAATTATTGTAAATTGCTTCCAAAAAGTAACTTTCGGCGATGGATCACGGTAACGATTTTACTAATGCCAAATATATAACGGTCCGCGAGAATAGTAATATATCGTTGTATTTTTAATCTTGTGTCACACATTTATCAGTCATCTGCTCATTGTGTGCCTACTAGGAGTTTCAAATTGGTCAAAACTAAATAAATAACGCAAATTTATTTAGAAATTGACAAAATGATACAAGTGTAACAAAAATTAAAAAAAAATAGATCGAAACGCAGCGTCCCATTAATAAAAATAAAGAAAAAGAATCAATTTTCAAAGTGGAGCGCGTTTGACAACCGCGTCCCAAACTGCGCTGTCCATTTTGGGAATTATGGAGATAAATTGAAAAAAGAATTTAATAAATATCCGAGACGCTGGATTAAATATGTAAAAAAGAATAATAATCCAATTTCGGGTTCAAAATCTTAAAATATATTTTGTTTGTAATATACTTTTATTTGATTTGACATGCCACCAGTGTCCCTCCCGTGGTGAATTTGAAGAAAAAAAATCAATTTTGTAAAAATCAAAATACACAAATGTGAGACTATTGTTGATGCAATTTAATGCGAGATGATAGTTTTACGATATGTTTCTTTTATTTATTATTATTATTATTATTATTATTATTATTATTTAAAATTCTAAATCCAAATAATAAATTAAAGAAACCTACCTAAAACTAGGCGTGGTATTTTATTGTATCATCCCCATAAAAATTGCATCAAGTATTTTATGTATTTTGGTATTTACAAATTGACCCGGAACGCTGTTGCCACCAACATCCCAGAATTGAATTTATTTTTACAGATTCACCCCGGGACGCTGGTGGTAACAACGTCCATGGTATTTATTATTATTTTTTTTTTCAACTTGGCCCCATAATTCCCCAAATTTTATTTTATTTCTTTATTTTTATTAGCGGGACGTTGTTACCAAAAACATCCCCATCTATTATTTTTTAATTTTTTACACTTGTATTATTATCAATTTCTAAATAAAACTGTATTATTTATTTAATTTTGCCTTCAAATTGAGGGTCTTAAATTAATTTGTTACAACACAAAATTTAGTTTGTGATAGTCATTTTTATAATACCAAAATTAATGGTATTTTTTAAGTAAATATTTATAATTATATTTTTAAAAGTTATGTTATTTTATAATTTTTTATTTTAAATATATAAATATTTTGTTAAAAAAATATGTTGTTAGTTTTGGTAATAGAATAATAGAAGGCACAAAGTTAGGCGTGGTTCCAAAATAATATCAGTAACTATGTTGACCTAATAAAAATAAACAAAAGAGTATATAAAAAATAAAGTAAATTTACTTTAGCAATGTGATGTTATTTTCAAATTAAGAAAATGACATTTAAATTATTAAACTAAAAAAATATGGAGAAGTGTTTCACAAAATATGAAAATATTTTAATATGCAATATATATATATATATATATATATATATATATATATATATATATATTTATTTATTGTGTGTGTATGTATGTATGTGCTGCACATTTAAAATAATTTCAGATTTTGTAAAATATTTTTCCATATCCTCTTAATCTTATAATTTGATTATCATTTTTAAACTTATTTCATTATTAAAGCAAGTTTTGTTTTATTTTTATATACTCTTTTGTTTATATTTGTCACATAGTATAGTTATTGATATTATCTTAACACAAACTCTAATATATCGAGAGTATTTTGCATTTTAATACTCCTTAAAAAGTTAAAATTAGTTGATTTGACCGAAATTTTCAAAATACCCCAAAAAATTTCAACGATAATTAAAATTAAAGTACATTAATTCAAAATTTTGTTAAAAGATAAACGACACATTTCATAATTATTGATTCAGTTTTAACACCATCTCAGAAATATTGATTGTAATTCCATTTTAGACATAATTACGGCAAAAATGTGTATGTATTGTACTTTTGAAAATAAATTGTGATTTTAGGTGTACTGAAAATGGATCGTGTATTTAAGTGATTTCGCAGTCTAAAGTTGCGAAATCATTTTTTTTTTATGGTTTCGCAGGTTAAAATTGCGAAATCTTTTTTTATTAAAAAAAAATATTTTTTTTTTGATTTCGCAGTCTAAACATGCGAAATCCAATTTTAAAAAAAAAAATATTTTATTAAAGAAAAAAAAAATCTGATTTTGATTTCGCATCTAAAGCTGCGAAATCCTATTTTTTATAAAAAAAAAAAATGGTTTGCGATTCTCTATTTTTTATTTTAAAAAATGATAATCCCTATGTTTTAGATACAAGCGCGAATTTGACCAGTAAGATAAAAACAAAAGAGTTTACTAATCAAATTTAAAATTTATTCATACATTTTTCCAAACATATCACCCTGCGAATTTGATCTAGTAAGATCACAAGAAAAAAAAAGTTTATTCATATATAAATTAGATAACGCAAATTATTTACTAATCAAATTTAAAATTTATCTATGCATTTTTTTCAAACTTATCACCCTGCAGTCGAAAGTTAGCCGACAGAATTATATGCTTTTCATAATTTATTTAATAAGTTATTTAAATGTTCTATAAAATAAAATCCTATAATATTCTTTTTTTTTTCAAATAAATTATTGTATAAATTATTTCTCACAAATTTAATGTTCACCTATTAATAAACACTTAATAATTCAATTTTCTCCCGTTCAATAGTTGCACCAAGCAAAAAATGGAGGTGGACGTCCTCATTTCTCATTTAATCATTTTATAAATGTATTATTATTTTTTTATATATTTTAATGATAACTTTTGCAATAATTAATATCTACAAAATTATTTAAAATACCATATAAAAATAGTACTAAAAGTAATTTGAAGATTTTAGGAAATTTCTTGAGCTCACATGTAAATATCTAAAGTACTAAAAGTAATTTGAAGATTTTAGGAAATTTATTGAGCTCACATGTAAATATCTAAAAGTATTGTGAGAATTTATCATGGAGAATTCTAAAAAGTTTTTTAACAAATCGACAACATATATAAATATTTAAAAAAAAAAAGAGAGAAATTCATGGATAATTTTTAAATTTCATTTAGTTAATAATTTGCTTTATCTGATTTATATAAGAATAAACTTGTTTTTTTATAAATTCCCGTACAATATTTCTTTAACAGATAGCGAAAGAAATTTGCTTTATCTAATTTAGCTTTATCTAATTTATATACGAATAAACTTGTTTTTTATCTTACTAGGCCAAATTCGAGTACAATATCTTTTAACAGATCATTAAACAGTAAAATAAAAAATAGAGAATCGCAAACCGTTTTAAGACTGCGAAATCAAAATCAGATTTCTTTTTTTTAAATAGGTTTTCGCACCCTCAAGGTGCGAAACAACAATAAATACACACCGGACATACAAAGTCCAATGTCGTTGGTGCACTGCGAGCTGGCACATGCGAGGTGGGGTTTGTGTTGGGTGAGGTTGTGGTTGCGATTGGTTGGTGTTTGGTGGTGGGCACTGTGGGGTTGATGCTCGGAATACGAATAGAAATATATAGTATATTTTTTGACATAAAAATGAATTTCTTCATAACAATTAACATGCACCTCATCAAAGAACCCTACTTTATATCGAGAATAATGATTTTGTGCTGTAAGAGGGGTTTTCTGATTCAAGCATTACCAATATTTATCTTTATTAATATTCTTACAGTTGTCTAGTTGGTGGACTAGTTTCAAAGTCAAACAACCATTCCACAAAAACAAATATGGAGTCGTATAAAAAATCCCAAAAAAAAAAAAAAAAGAAAATTTGGTAGCGACAAATTAAATCATAAATATTGTGTTACGTAAAGTTGGATTTTAATTAGGGATGTTTAAATTGAACGTGATCACTCCATTGGTTTCTCTAATCAAACGAGTTTCATGGGTTAATTGAAATTATATGGGCGAAGTGAGTATAAATAAATATCCACCCAAAATTTATCGATTAAGGCTCTAGGATGTTGAGCTTAAAACTAATACTTGTTTGTTGCTCATATTGTTTGCTATCAAAAATATTTTTGTGTTTTCTTTCTGTGATTTTGATGGATTGAAATACTATTTTATTGCTATTTGACGCTTTGGAAGCAAGGTTCCAAAAGGCGTAAGGCATGTCAAGGCGGCGACGTCGAGCCTCAAGCCTTAAAAGCCTATGCGTGCCTAGGCGGCAAAAGGCGTTTTTATTTTTATATTATTTTAATTATTTTTTTACTAATAAGTAAATAAAATAATATAACATGTAAAGACTTTTTGCAATTTTTAATTTATCAATACAAAAATAATTTTTAAAATATTTAAAATTAAGATATTACTTAGTATTGTTAACTTCGTAAATAATTGAGTTTAACGAAAAATAGGAAATAAAATACAAACATAGTTAAAACACAACAAAAAACTGCATGTTATATATATACGAGACGGTCAACTCTAAGTTAACTTTCGTCTCCAAGCCTTTTCAAGTCTTTTGCAAGGCGAGGTGTTTCGATCATAATAAAGCATGCGAAACCTATGGGCCTTCTAGAATACTGTTTGGAAGTTTATATTATTAGAAAGTTTGGAATAATTACCAATACTCCGAGTATTTTGAATATATATAATGTTACTTGAAGAAAAATCGCAATTCGCTTGTAAACTGTTCAGACGGACTTGATGGCATTGGTTTCTATGGATACTTGCCCAATTTTAATTTTAAAATGGCTCTCGCTTTTTTCTTTTTTCTTTTTTTTTTTCTCAATTTTAATTAATTTTAAATTAATTTTCTCAACTTTATCTCTTTTCTTTTTTTGAAATCTAAGATTGTTACATCGTAGTAACCCAACACTTTGAAATAGACAATTCGACTGATTCTTTATTATGATTATTATTGTATAACTATATTTAGTACTAATATATCCATCTATATACGTACGTATGATTTGATTTCAGTAAACAAAGTAATTGGACTTGACACTAATGAAGTCTCGGCACGTCACTTTAATAAACACAGTTAATCCCTTTTATTTTACTCTTACAGGCATTGGTCCTACCGCTACTACAAAATAAAATACGTACTTACACTGTCCCCCAAAAAATATAAAAATCGAAAACAGTAAAAAGGAAATATGGAAAAAAAGAAAAAGAAAAACGATTGACATTCAAGACTTTTGTTTCCCACCATAAGCTTGCTGACAAATCGAAGCAGATTTCTGCGATTTCGAGCAAAGCTCTGACGTTGTCGGGCATCCCTGCAAGCAATTGTCTCCCAGGCTGCCGAAAACCGGATCTCCGCCGGAGAAAAACCCCGCCGGCGGCGACCCGTTTAAAAAATTCCCGTCGAGATACAGCCGCCGCAGCGGCGACCCCTTCCTACTGTACTGCCATGGAATCGGCCCGCGAAACCGGTTGTGACTCAACGACAGTGATCGGAGCAGCGGGTATTCGGAGAAGTTCACCGGCAGATACCCTTCGAATTTATTGTAACTCAAATCGACGGCGACGAGCTCGCTCGCCGGAGATTTCACGACGGAGATTACCGTGAAGCCGTTTCTAGCTAAATCGACTTGCTGCAGAGAAGGCAAGAGGAAGAACCAGGGTTCCAATACACCGGCGAGCGAGTTTTCTCCGAGTTCGACGACCACCAGCTGAGTCAACCTGGAGAACACGGACCGGGTGAGCGAACCGGAGAGCGAGTTAGCCTTTAAGGCTAACTCGTTCAGATTTGGCGGGAGCCTGGGGATTGAACCGGTGAGTTTGTTGTAACTCAGGTCGAGCCGCGTCAACAGCGCGAGTTTGTTCAAGTCGGGCAGTGGACCGGAGAGCGAGTTTCTAGAAAGATCGAGAGTCTCCAGGGATTTGAGATTGGCGATCGACGGCGGGACCGAGCCAGAGAACGAGTTGGCTCCGAGGATTAGGGTTCGCAAATTGGGGAGAAATGAAATGGAGGAAGGTATCTCGCCGGAGAATTTGTTTTCGCCGAGGTCGAAATTAACGAGCTGGGTGAGCTTGGAGATGTGCGGGGTTAGGGTTCCGGCGTATCCCTGCGAGTCCAGGGTGAGCTGGACGACGCGGCCGGCGTCGCAGGTGACGGCGCAGGTGAAGTGGGTGACCCTGGGGACGGCGCATGGATCGGCGGCGGAGAAGTTCCAGGTGGCGAGGCAGGAGGTGGCGGGGATGGTGGAGGGTTTGACGGCGGATTTGAGCGCGCGGAGGGCGGCGATGTCRCCGGGGAATGTGAAGGAGTGGATTTGGGGAGAGGATGAGAGAGAGAGAATGAGGAGGATGAAGATGGTGGAGAAGGTGGGTTTGGGTTTGGGTTTAGGCATTGTGTAAAAAGATGGATTATTATGGGTTTATTTGGTTTTGAGTTTGGTTTATATATAAACCTTAGGTGTGAACAGTTAACTGGTTGGGTTGGGTTGGGTTGGGTTGGGCTTTTTTTTTGTTGCTGCCTTAGTTGGACACAGCAGTATCGCACCAATCAAATTTCCCCAAATTAATTATTTTTTCTTTTTTAAATATTTAGTTTGTTGTATGGTGGAAATGTGAGTTTACTTTTGTTTTTTAATGAAAATTATAAATAGTTAAAATTATTGCTTGAACTTATTTAAAAATACTGTAGTAGCTTTTATGTGATAAAATAGGAAATGAACAAAATATGAATATAACTCATAGTCGACTATAAATCTAGACCATTTCATATTGAGTTGTACTGAATAAGTAAAACATATCTAATATGACATAGTTACACATTAAAATTACATAATTACACACATGGTACAATGTAATTCCATATTCGTCTTTCTCCATCCAATATAGGATTAGAAAAAGTGGAATAGTAATCATAAAAGAAAATGAGATGTGACCCATCGTATAGCCACCGTGCTTCTTTTCTTTTTATTTTTTTTAGCTCCGCAAATTAATTGATTTTTTATGCTAATTAATAGAGACTCAAAGTCGTGAGATGTTTACAATGTTTTCAAAGTCAATTAGTATAGTTAATTGTATTTAATAGGTTTAATTGTCACAATTAATAACAAGCAAAGAGGAAAACAGTAGGAGTAATGTTTATTATAATATTGTCTTAATTAAAACTATTATCGCGGAATCAAATGAGACGAGATAGATAATGGCCCATCGACTTTTGTATGATACGTAGAACTCCCTCCGTCCCAAACCCAAACCCAAAATAATAGTTATGCGGTTGGTTTCACACAAATTAAGGAATGGATAGTTTATATAGTTAAATTATTAATTTAGTTAGTATTTTCCAATTATACCCTTCTTGAATTTATTAATATCAATTAATAATTATAAAAGAATTAGTATATTTGTTATTTGAATATAGTTAGTATTTTCCAATTATACCCTTCTTGAATTTATTAATATCAATTAATAATTATAAAAATAAGTGTTGGAATTAGTATATTTGTTATTAAAATAGTAAGATTGCATTATAATCATTAATTCTCAACTTACGAGATAGAAAATCAGTATTTCAAGAATATTAATTAAGGATATATGTGGAAATGAAAAATTAATGATATATTAAATATGGTAAGTAGACTATTTTTGTGGGAAGGAGGGTGTAAACTCTTTTGGTTGATGTAATCTCTGAGTCATGTCTCTTTGCAATAAAGAGACTGGTCTATGCTCCAAGTACTTTATGTTCGTCCATTTTATTGTTTTTTAATTAATTAAAAGGAATACACTTTATCCATACAACTGGATATAACTGGATTTATGAAAAGGAAGTTAATGACTGGGATTTGTGTTCCTAGCTTATTTCTATCAGTTTTAAAATTTATAATTTGATCAATTTTTCTATGGAATCAGACGGTGGCTCTATTATGGAGTCTAAGATAATATGGTATTCGCCTACATTCACCCACCATGTATATATAAAAAAAAGGAAAAAAAAATTCAAGTTGGCTAGATTTTTCAAAAACTCCCAATTAAGGGATCACGTGACAATTTTCATCAAAAATCAAAATTTCTAGCAATAGTTGGAATTAAATTGCACAAATTTAAAACTTGTTGAAAAGTAAATGATACCATTCATAATTCCAATTAATATTTTACCACTACCTAAGAATATTGGAAATATTTCACGTTTTAGTTTATAATTATTACTACTGCAATCTTTACTTCAAATTTTGAAATGTTTATTTTCTTTAGCAAATTAAACTATATCATAAAATGGAAAATTTTGGCTATACTATATTTATATGATTTTTTATTTATTTATAATTATTCGATCATTTCATAGGGGAAAGCAGTGACATAAAATAATAATAAATATAAATATAGGAGTTGTGGGACATGATACTTTCGAATAATCATTAATCATTTTCTATAAAATATTAGTTTACTAATTGAGAAAAATAATAATTTCTATTATGTATTGTCAGTAATCTATTTTTGACTATTACTTCAAAATCTGAAACGTTTTGCTTTCTTTAGCAATTTAAACTTTATCACAAAATGTCAGTTTAATAATTTGGTAAAAAATAATATCTATCATGTATTGTCAGTAATTTATTTCTGACATTTTATGTATGCCGAAAGTAGGGGTGTGCAAAATTTGACAAAAAAATGAATTGTCCGAAAAAATCGACTGAATAGTAAAATTCGATTCTGTTTTTCGACCAACGGCTGTGTTTTCGATTTTCGGTCGTAAAAGATTCAGTTAATTCGGTCGGTTTCGATTTGTTTACCAAAAAAATTGATATAACTAAACCGATCGAATTATATATATATAATTTATTAATTATATATATTTTTTAATTTTATTTTTATGTGCTAGAAAATGGGGAGAAAAAAATCGGCTCGGCCCGAAAACGATCGAAATATTTCGACTCGATCGAGAATCGATTTTACACATTATTTCGGCCGGTTCGACGACCAATTTCGCTCAATTCGATATTACTTATTCGATCGGTTCACCGATGCACACCCCTGGATGCATAGCCGGAAGACTACTTGTTGCATTAGCCAAATTAATTTCCCAACAAAACAAACCTTTCTGTCATATTCTCCTCGGTCACATTTTTTAATTTTTCTATATAATTGAAGAATCAAGAATCTCTAAGTTTATACACCTGCAAACTATATTTTTTATATTCCTCTAAGAAGAGGAAGTTGGTAGGAGGCAAAAACAGACAGACGCAGCTAATTAAGTTATTCGTATCAATCCAAATTTGCTCTGCAAAATTTAATATATATATTTTTCATCGGAGTCCCAAAAGAAACTTAATAAATCAACTATTGCATATTTGCATGTCAGAAAACAATGGGATGTTTGACAATATGCTTTCCCCCCACCAACAAAAAGTCGTTTTTCTTTTCTCTAATTGCGGTATAAATGCAAATCTATGAGCTAATTTCCAAAGCATTAGGGAATATGTCACAAATAGTAAAACTAGAAACAGTTTTTTAATTGAAGTTCAATATAATTAAGCTTGGTAATTAAATCACATAACTAGTGTAATTGAGTTATTATTATTTTTTACAAAATATTCTCCATCCGTCCCATAAAAATAATCCACTATTTAATTTCCGTCCGTCCCATAAAGATAGTTCAGTTACCATATTTAATATATCATTAATCTTTTATTTTCACACATACCCTTAATTAATATTATTGAAATACTAGTTTTCTAACTCGTAAATTGTAATTACTATTCCAATAGCAAATATATTAATTCCAACAATAATTTTTATTAGTATTATTTGACATTAATAAATTCAAGAATGATATAATTGAAAAATACTAACTAAATTAATGATTTAACTATATAGTGTGAAACCAACCGTAAGACCATCAAATTGGGACGGAGGGAGTATTAAATATTAAAAACAATTAGCACGAAATATCAAATCAAGACAATTAGATTTGATGAATAAAATCATACTACGTACAAAAGTAAATTTGAAAAATAACCGATATATATAATCAGTGTTCTACATATTTCGTACCAACAAAAATTGATTTTGAATTGATCATTATATTTCACGAAATACTACAAATTAATTGTATTGCAATAGTAATACGATTTGATCTTTTGAGTAGACACAAAGTAAAACGGATCATCACTTGTTTAAACTCCAAACACGACATCTCCTTAATATAAATTAATTAATAATAATAAATATATTGAGAATGATGATTTTCCCATCACCGATAAAGGGGAGCCGAGGAAAAAGAAGATGATAAGGTTGTTAGATTTACCAAAATAGAGGAAGGGTCCCTTATTATTTTCTTCTGGTTACGTAATTGAGTTAATTAAGTTGGTCACGTTATGATAAAGAGAACCTTAGAGTCTAATTGAAGACGTAATAGATTGCAATCATACGAATTAGGATAATTGCAGTAAAATTTTGTGGCAGGTTCAACCTATATCACATTATAAAATTAAGTTTTAATATCTTATAATGATCTTACAAGATAAAATTGAGTTTGAATAAATCTTAGAAGGTTGAGCCGGGATAATTCAATCATGGAGAAGGTGTGAGAAATTAATTATATATTATAATAACGTTTGTTAGGGGTTGGTTTGGAAGGGGAATTATTATATTAATTGGTTTGGTAAGAAAGATTTCTTACATGACTGAAACAAATATATCCTTATAGATATGTAAGCACATGCAGATGTCTTGTTAGCCCTTCTGGTTGGTGTGGTAAATGTTTTATATGACTCGTCAATCAAAATCTACCCCATCTTATCTTGTGGTAAATGAAATCAAACAACTATATAATATTAGGGAATAATATTGCGTTTGCAAATTTGAAGGAAAAAAGAGGAAAAGAAAATTATTCGCTTGCATTTGATTACAATAATTTTGAATTATTCTCGACTTTTGTGTCTAGCTTTCCCTCTAATCCTCGTCAACAAATTTTCTGTATTCTGAGATAAGCGCCTTTCGATTCCTCATATTCGGTCTCTTTACCAAAAATTTTCATTTCGTTTATCGAATAGCTGTCCTCCTTGTTGGAATTTGTGCATAAAATATAGGGCAATGCTCTTGTAAGGTCAGATTAACGAATCTAGCCTGTTAGGCCGGGTTAAATCCATTTTAAAACTCAATTGGGATATTAAATCTGCATCTCTTCAATTTCAAGTTCTCTCTCTGCGCCGCCCCCCTCGCCCCTTTTACCTTCTCTCTTGATATTCAATATTCATCTCTGAAAGTTGGGAAAAGAAATCCATCTCTATCACCGCCATAAAAACATCATTTTTTGACTTCATCGCACCGCCTGGGATCAAACGCCACCATTATCGCCACCAGGATACCCTCATTTCCTTCTTTCGAACAACCAATACTTTCCTTTCTCTCGACGTCACATAATCAGGAATCCAACAATCATCTCCGTTGTTCAAAATCGTCACTCTCTAATGACCACACCACCAGGTAAATACCTTCTTCATCATTTTTTTTATATAATTTATTCAAATTGATTTTGACGTGATTTTGTAAAATCAAATTAATATGCTTTTTTCCGAACTAATTCACATATTTATTAATAATTTAATTTTTATTCTCAAGTTTTGGGCAATCTTACAACTACAAATAGATTTTGAATGTCAAATTGGTGATTTGGAGCAGCACATGAACAAAAATTCGAATGAAGATGAAGGTATTATTATATTAGTTTTGAACCAGTGGTGTGTTAATTTTTTTACTATATGGTATTGGTCTTGGGGCAGTAGTGTATTAGTTTTGTAAGGTATGATATTTATTTTATTGCAGTAAATTATGAAAACTCTTCAATAAAACAAATATGGTCTTGTCCGTGAATTATGAGTAATTCATCAATAAAATATTAGATTTGGAGTCGTGGTGTATTAATTAATTCTTACACTCCATGGTAGTTTTTTTGTACTATTTTCTAAAACCTGTAGAGAAAGGTATTTCAAGTTAATTAGTTATTTGTTTATGGTTTGGTAGCATAGTTTTTAAGAATGCTATATTTTCGTTGCAAGACAATTTACTTCTATTGTGTGGCAAAAATCTCCAACTGGAGAAGTAATGATTCTTCTAGTTTATTTTTTTTAGTGGCAAATAATGATATGCTCCTTTACAATATAGACTTTAAATTCTTTGGTTAGACTTGATTCTACTGCTTATTAGTTCTCTCTTCTTCTCTCTGTTGTTGCAAGTAAAGCACATAACAGTCCACAAGACCTCCACACTGTGCTAAAATGAGCAATGTTATTTTAATATTGAAGTGTACAAATGAGTGTTGTTAACTTAATATTGAACCTGTTCACTAGATAATGTTATGCTTCTTTTGCAAGTTATGAGAATAAAGACAATAGGTATTGCCATAAAACTCTTGATTGAGGGGTATAGTCAAGGAGCACACATCATGTCGTGGGTATTTGCAAGAAAGTAGTTTGTGTGCGAGATCGAGACTCTGGTGAACATCGACAAATATACATTAAAATACGATTCGTTTTAGGCTCGAATCTCCTAGTCGCCTTTTCAAAGAGATTCTTGCATATTCACATAATTTTTAAATAATCTCTTTTTTTTTTTCATTTTGTTCTAATATTCTCGATTGTTGTATTAGTCCCACATATTGTAGTTTTTATGTTGTTGAGGAAAGTATCTATTGTGAATGACATTTTTCATTGTTCAGTTGGATCTGATTTACAATTTGCACATTCTGATGTAATGTATTAGTTCTCGTATTGTAAGGTATTAATTTATATATTGTAAGGTATTAGAATTTCTATTGTACTATAACAATAGCTCAAATATAAGGTATGAGTTTGGTTTGAAAAATCCTCGATTATTTGTGCAAGAACTTTACAACATAAGAATAACACATTCATCAAATCAAACTAATATTTTAGTAAAAAAAATGATACCCTTTAATTAGTACCTCACAATAGAAAGACAAATACATTTCATCAAAATATAGTAATAGATATCACACAATATAAAACTCAATACTTCACATTATAAACTCCAATACATCACATAAAAATATTAATACCATTCAGCACAAAAATCATTACTTAGTAGTACATAAACTAAAATTTCTCAATTGAACAACTAGTACTTTTTATTTATAAAACTAATACTTCACAATCGAAAAACCAATAGATTTCATGAAAATATACTAATACTTCACATTTCGTCTCAAGTACTTCAAACTAGCCAAATGAACAAGATATGTAACTTCTTTGTCTGTCCCATCAACACTCCAGACACCATCAAAACACCCCTTTACGATCCCTTCGATGTACTATGTGTCGCTCTTGGACAAAACCAATCAATGGCCCAATTCTATACGAGCAACTCGGATCATTGTAAAACTTATAGCCTTTCATTTACCTCTCCAAGTAAAGTATTGATTTCTTTCTGATTTGGTTGATAGCTACGAGTCACCAAACCCTACAAATCAAGGTTAATTCGATGAAAATAAGAATAGTACATAGATTTAAGAGATTTAAAAGATTTACATACAAAATATTGAATATAAATATACATAGTTTTGGGCATCTATTGTTCATTTTCATACGAAATATTGAAAATAAATATATATAGATTTTAATATGAATATTGAAAATAAATCAAGACACATATTGTTCATTTCAACAGCTATGTAGTAATTTGATTGATGCAAGTCTCGAGATTACGCCTAGATGATTTTTGGAAAACATCTTCATCTTTAATTTCAGGTTCCCTGCAAAAAATAATACTTTTCAATGGCAAAATCAATACTTTTCAATACAAAAACTAATACATATAAATCGATAGACGGTTTGTCCAAAACATAACTACGACAGTCAAAGCTTGTTATTATATCAATATTCACAAGCGATCTCATGACACTAAAATCAAGTAATCAATTTTCGTAGGTTAGAATAAAAAAAGAAGGAGCATGCATAACCAAAAATCTCCTAAAAACATCCCCACCACTTATGTAAGTAAATGTATTACCTGTCGTTACACTTTTTCTTCTCATTCTTCTTCTTCTTTGGTTTTTTCATCTTTGCATCTCTAAACATTCACATCCTCACTGCAAATGAAAAACTGATGCTTTTCAGTTAAATGAATATTACTTCATATTTTACAGAATAAAACTTTACATATTAACTAGTGATGATTTTCACATGTGAGTAAATAAAACCTGTTAAATTAATATTACATTATCACTAAACTTTAAATAACCACCTCAGAAATATAACTACTGAAAAATAATTCAAAAACTAATACTATACAACATGACTACTCATACTCAACATGATAGTTAATATAACATTTGAGTTATGGAGAATATTAACAAAAAAAAAAAAAAGTTACCCCAAAAACAACTCCAATTATTAGCAGTAAAATTGATACAATAAAACATGAAAACTGATACTAAAAAAAAAAATCAGAAAGGTGCACAAATGATACTCAGGATTCAGAACAGAATATCAAAACAAAAGCAAAAGCACAAAATACAATATAATCCTAGTAAACCCAGGTCTATACCAGTTTTCACAATAACAAAATCAAAATATAAAAAACACAAGAAAAACAAAACATAAACCCTAGATCATGCACAATAAAATCCAGATCGATACCAATTTACACAATAAAAACAAGAAATCCAATACTCTAGCTCTACAAATTACCTAACACGTGGTAACAAAATCTTTCATCCACCAGATAGAGATGAGAGCTTTTCCAATTTTCGCCTCAAGATTACGGCAGCACGAGTGGATTCGAAAGGGACATAAGAGAGCAAAGAGAAGGAACAAATCACGCAAAACAAAATGGTAACTTCATTTGAGGAGAGAGCATTCGGTTTGCTCAATAATTACACAAACTTATGAATTTACCACTTGTATGACTAAGATCTGCGGATGATTCTTTTGAATTCGGGTTAGGATCATGGGTTGGCCTAACGGGAGAAACCCATTAATCTGGTCTCACGCAAGTCTTTGCCTAAAATATAAGGCTGCGCATATTTTGAGATTTTAGAAGTTCAGATAATAGTAAATTAAGAAAAATAATTAATATTATAACTATATATATTAAATAATTATAATATTCTTTTATTTAAGATAATTAAAAATACAAAGTAATAAAGGTTAGGGGTAGATATAATAAAATAACTTTTACTTTTTATTAGAAAAGTAAAAACTATCAATAATTATCTCTTGAAACTGTAAATTCGACGAACAGCAGTCGTTGAATTTTAAATGTTTTCTCCGACTTAAGTGATTTACACAACAAAATCTAAATAAGATAATTAATTATATTATAGGTGCTTAAATTCTTAAGCCAGTAACTTTATATGATGATAAACGAGAGTTCAAAAAGTATAAATAAATTAACTTGAGATAGAAGTGAGGCACTTGTCCTCTTTATATAGACAAGAGACATGTTCCCAATATAGGATTTTCGTATCCTATTCACAACATAATTTCATAAACAAACATCTGACTTAAAATTAGAATTTCTCATTGTTAGAGAAAAAAAGATTTAAGAAGTTATGTTTGGTAACTTTCTCTCAATATTCCAAATATGAAAAGTTCGTTATTTTCAAAAACGAGTTTCACATTCTTAATCTGCGTTGCGAGAAGATAAACATAGTATATCCATTTTCACAAATTCGTGTTCGGATGAGTGAGAAATCAATGAACAAATTTGGACATTTGAGAAGTGAATTTGGAAGTTGAAGAGATTGTAAGACTTTCATTTTGGAAATAAAAAGTTCCATATAGGAAGAAGCCCATTTTTATATAATTTTATTAATTGAAGTGAGATGGGCATTGGTTACAAATTGAGTGGGGATGAAAGTCCCCACATGCGGGCCACCACCTGCCTGGCCGATTGGCTCGGGCTCGAGCTTTTTTCGCGCTATGTGTTGCAGAACATTCTGGTCTTTCTTGTGGAGTAAGATTAGGAGTTTGACTTATATCAGAAATCCTAATTCCTGCGATTTACTTCAAGTATCTCATATTTTCATTGCCTCACGCATCATATAGTTGTTGTTAGGGTTTTACTCGATTGTCTGTCTTGTTCTTATTCACCAGGGTGACTGGATTGTTTGCTCCTTTCACCTCCGTTGTCGTTGTATATTAGAGGATTTGTTACCATAAATCAGTGAGCACTGAGTACGGGGCAACAAGAATCTTAGGAAAAGAGTTTGCTCGCCTCGACACTTTTTCTCTTTTCTGTTCTATTCATTGTTGTTTATTATTGATCTCTGTCCCCCGCTGTAATCCTAATTTTATTGTTGTATCCCCAATAAGCTTAAGATTCTTGTTTGTAATCTGAACTAATGGATATCACACATGCTTTGAATAACTTGATGTTTCCTGCTTCGACCAACGCGGCTGCACCTCCTTAGCCGAGTTCTACCGTGCTTGCATAGACGAACTCCTATATGCCATCGACTGGATCTGGTTTAATTTTTTATGGATCTTTCCCTGGCGTACCAAATACTTCTGCGTCACATACCTTCGCTTCTGGATCAGGTTCTATTCCCTTCGGTTATGCGATACCTGCTTCTATTGCTGCCCATGCTCAAAACGTCAGAAGATAAATACGATTTTTATACACATGTTGGAACTTATTTGGTTAGGTTTCAACTTGTATTTATGTATTTGTAACGTCTTTTAACTTTATTCTATATTATTTGGATGTTATTACACGTTTGGTATGTTTTTGTTATTTTGTAGGACTTTTGGAGTTTATTTGGGTTTAAAAGAACACAAGTATTATAATAATAGAGATTTGGACTAAGGTTAAGGGAAAGAAGAATAAAGTGATCCCCGACCCACGAGATGACAAAGTCCAAAAGTCCAATATCGACCACAATAGCCATCGATACTCTGCCTGCTAATGCGTAGCACTTTTACGGCTTGGTGTAGCAACCCGTTAGTAGTCGCTACTGTGTCTTGTTTTCATGGTAACCACTAGCAACTTGATTAGAGACCGTTAATCCGGTCGCTAACAAGCCAATAACATTATAAAATGATTCAAAACCTGAGTTAATAGTTGTGATTTATTTTTACAATAAAAGTTGGCCCAAAAACCTGTCTAAAAATATCATTTCTTATCAGAAAACATATTTCACCACAGTTTAGTATCGAATTATGAGAATGAAAGATTTTGAGAGGGAATTTGGAGGAGAAACACGTGAAGCACAAAGAATGAAATATCCACACGCTTCAAGGGTTTTAACTTTATTTTTATTTTTTCATAATACAAACTAAGTGTTCAATGCTTGATTGAGTTTACAAACATGTCTACCTATTTTTTCCTTATTTTAAGATTTTTGATGAATAATGATTGAATAATATTTTGATAATTATTTCGATTCAAATATAATCATTTTACTTTTTACGTGTTTTGATTAAATTGGTTCATAAGTGTTTGACTAAAATCTGTGTTTTTAAAAATTGTGATTGATTGATAAACTTTCAAAACTAATTATTTGATAAATCATAATTCGAGAGATAAGGTTTATCAATAGGGTTTCGAACACGAAACACTCTAATCAACATGACCGAGAGGTTTGCAATTAGTAGTGGAATCGTTAAGATTTTTAAGCCCTTTTGGAGTTCTAAGTATGATTTCAAACGGATACATTATTTCATACTTAAGATTTATGATTTAATCACTTCAAGAAAGGGTGAAACTACAATTGTGATTGGCTTATAAGTGCATTGAATTACAATATACTTGATAGATTAGAAAGGATGAACATCAGGAATTCATTTCGAACCCAAACCCCGCAATATTTCTTAGCGCGTGGTTCAAATTTACGAATTGGGCTTTGATTGTAGAAATTTTATTTTTTAATACTTCAAATTAGTTCACGCTCGTCATTTTTAACGACAAAACTTAAATCATTTTTTATCATTAAAATAAAATTAGATTTTTTGTATTATATTACTTACCAACATAAAATCGTTATATGCTCCTTGTGAGATTCGACCTTACTCATTTCATACTATATTTGCACCGTACACTTGTAGTTAGGTAGAGTATATAAAAATAACCTTTTATAATTCGAACCAATACCTAATAAAATAAGAAGCAGTCACACATAGTGTTAAACGATTATGTGTGTGTGTACTAGTATATGAATTTGGAACTTTTAATCTCATCAAAGTTTTAGGCTTTGTTTGGTGACAAATCCATAAACTTGTGATCAATTCTATCCGCACCTAGACCTCGCATTTGTTTAAATTTATTTACAAAAATACCCTCAATGAAATATCATTTACACACTTATATATATCAACACATTCTTATTCATTTCAATTGTTAAACACTATCAAAAAAAAAAAAAAAAAAAGAATTGTTACACACACCTATAAAAAAAACACAAACATATAATTTAACACCTCCAACATTTATCTTCAATTATTCACCCTTCAAAGATTTTCGTTAACTTTACTTCATTTATCTTTATTAAACTCTATTTATTAAAACCTAGAAAATTATTAGCAATTGATGATAAAAAAGAATATGAAAAAAATCAATGCAAGTATTTTTCTATTTGTTTGATTAGGTTTTTTTTTCGTATCCCTATTATTAAGTGTAGATTGAATTTTCAAAAACTATTCACGATCTATTCGCCTTGACAACTGAAATTTTGAAGAAATTTCTTAAAAAATTAAGTGAATTTGGTCTACATATCGGTTTTTAAATCGGTATGTAGACCAAAGTACCATAAAAACATCAAATAAAAACATCAAAATTTTACCCGAGAAAGACCTAATTCGCAAATTAGGGCCCTTTAAAAGGGGTGGTGTAGTAGTCGAGGACAGACTCGCAGCTGGTGCGATGGCGAAACTTTATAATTGTCTGAGGGGCTAGGTCGTCGAACTGTTTGTGGTGGTTGCCGTAAGACTTCCCACGGTGGTGGTGGTGGTGGGTGGTGGCCGCAGCGGCGATTTTGGATATGGCGGAGAGGATGTGGCGGGAGAGGAATTTTCAGAGAGGGACGGCTTATTTTCTTTAATATAATCTTATTTAAATTGATTTCACTTAATTAAACTAATTATATTTTACTAAATGTATTTAGAACGGTTGTAGACAAACCGTCGTAGTATATCGGTTAATATATTTTACTACGGACATCTACAACAGTTGTACAAATAACAGTTGTCGATATAGACTATTTACATCGGTTGTAAAGTAACCTATGTAAATTTCACCGGGTTGCTTCTTGACAACGGTTATTTTAGAACTGTTGTAAAAGTCCTTTTTTTTAAAATTAATACAAATCCTAATTTGTTTGTTTTTTTTCTTTTCTAATATGCAATTTTGTTAAATTCAGGTTTTGTGTGTGGTTGGATTCTTATGCATTTTTCCCTCTTAATAATTGATACAAGTTTTGTTCTTTTGTTTTCTCTATAAGTTATAAGATGAACCTATAATAAGATGGTGCACGATTCACAAAAATAATGCGAGACTCGTAATACGTATTTGTGTTTGGGTTGTGCATTTTGTTTTCGTTCTTTGTGGTTTTGATTTAAGGCTTTTTTTTTTGGCTTTTAATTATTTTGCAAAATGGGAACTCGTAGTCATTACACTTTAAGTGCGCAACTTAACACTCAGGCGCCAAGAATAAATGATGTGGTGTTTGAATTGAGGTTTATACTTCATACTAATTGACCTCAAAAATTTATCATGCTCTATTAGGTTACCATGTGCGCTCATGTCCCTGGTGTCGAAGGCATTTCATGGAAAGACTGCGACAAAGTTTGGCGCTGCTAATTTGAACGATAATCACTGGACATTGTACGTGCTTGACTTTAACGACCGAACAATGAAGGTATATGATTCCCTATTATCAGCAACGCAATCGAGGGAGAGAAGAGCAGCTATGTTCAATGGTTCTTTAGCTTTGTGCAAACGCCGGATTGTGGCATTTTCGACTAGGCTCCACATCAAGAAATATATCATAATACTCTATCTAGTGGAAAAAAGTTGATTGGTGGCGCTTCATAAGTGGCGGTTCAAAGAGGAACCGCTGCAAAAAGTGAAAAGACAGCAATTATTAGCAAAGAACCGCTACTTATAAAAATAAAAAAAATTAAAAATTTTATCCGGGTGGCGATTGTTAAATACCAAGCGCTGCCAATAATACTATAAGAGGCGATTTCATTTCAAAACGACGCTAAAAAAACCCGGGTGGCGGTTCTATAATATAACCGCCACCAATATTAAAATCGGGCCGCGCTTATTTCCACGAGCGCTGCCAATAATACGACTAAAAAAAACACTGGAGGAAAAACTAATAAAGCACATTATTCATTTGGGCTATCCTATTAAATTCCAGTATGCGTGGAAGGGGGTGGAACAGCGTGCGAAGGGGAGGGTGGATCCTCTTGCAATTGATATTGTCATTGGCGGGTGAATCAGATTATTTCTTCACGATTGTGCCCTTGAAAGCAAGATTCGGAACCCCACCGTTTTCATCCGAACCCTAAGAGAGACCGGAGCTTTGTCAAAGATCCACGGTGCACTGCCTAAGAGAGACCGGAGCTAAGACCAAMGACTGTCACTGAGCCATATCTACCTTTGTGAATTGCTAACTCGCTCGCRGGCGAGGGGGATTGGTTACTCGATTTTAAAGGTTAGTTTTCTCTTTTCTATTTGTTTTTATTACCTCCGTTTTCTCTTTGTAATTAGGGTTCCTTGTTCAATTGTGTTCTGGCGTTTGATTTCTACGTTGAATTGGAGTTTTAATTCGTAATTTTCTCGAAATTGAGTTGAAGAGTGTTGGGGTTTTGTGGTAATTGAGCTGAAAAGATGTCAAATTCTGGGCTAGATTTGGAATTAAATAATAGTCGCTTTATCCAGACTTGCTTGCTTCCATTATTAATAAATATATGGAATCATTTTGCATAAATCTAACAAATACTTACACATTACTCGAATAGTCGTTTAGATTTTTTTTAATTTTTCTTATTTCCCTTTTTCCACACGTAGGTATCTTGCTGGTTCCGAAGCACATTAGCATTGTCAGGTAATTACTTGCATTGCTTTGTTTAATTGCTATATGATGCTTCATGATTAGCAAAGCTGCTATCGTGTATTTGCTTTTCTTCATATGGTGTGTATTTTAACTAAGAGAATCTAGAGAGCTAGTCTTTTATCCTCCCTTGCAAAAAATGTGCATAAAAGCTAAAATCGTAGCCCAATTCTTACGAAAGTTAATAACATTTACCATAAAAGCTAATCTTTCAATCTGTGATGCGTGGACAGATAAAAAAAGAGTAATGACAAAGGATATCCACTTATAATATTGAGCACAATAAAATCCTAACTTACCCAAAAGAACGCATTTAGACAATCATCAAATTTCCCTCCTTTTTTCGGTGTCCAACATTATTCCAGAATCATCAACATCCATATGCTAAGTTCACAATCTGCAAGCTGGTCCCAGTTGTTTTTGTCCTTTTTTTTTTAAACAATTTCGATGATTCTATATTTGAAATTCTGAAAATGAATTCAATGAAACATGATGCATGTGTATGTCCAAAATCGGATGACCAAAAGACGAAAATAGAAAAATATTAATATACTATATTGCTAAGCAAATTATTGATTCCCATAAGTCTTAACTCCCAATAACAAGAATTTAAATCTCCTCTACACACAAGATATGCATAAAATTTAGTATATTATTAATTTATGTCCACCACCATTTTAGACAAGGTAATCACTGCACAAGCGTACAACTTGGTTCATTCTCTCTCTGTCTCACCTTCAAGTACTTTCCTTTGTTGTCTTAGAGCTCTAACAAACAAATATGGAGGCATGAGTCTGTGGCATATGCTGAACATAGAATTCAACAAACAAAAAACCAAGTCTGAAGATTCCTCGTTTTCAGCCAAAAAAAAAGGTCAAATCTCAAAGTTTCTTCTGCCTTTCTTCTATATTGTTGTTTAGTTGATCACATCGCATATATAGCTAGTGTATGCCTGTATATATGGTGAACTACTAACCTTTGGTTGGGGATTATATGGGCAGGTGAGCGTCTCAGTATTATTACTTGGTTTTATTAGCATTACATTTCTTAGTGCAGTTGTACGATAATAATTGTCTCACCTGAAGATAAATAGAATATTGTTGAATGACATGCTGAAGTCGGTTCATGAAGTTAACATTATTCACTAATTTGTAAATGGATAGGAATGAAATGCATCAGGTCCTTATGAGGGCTATATTCTTACTCGGGTCATCCTTATAATTTGGACTGTTAACAACCCCATCTGAGATTTTTCTATATTGCAATATTTCGACTTTCTTAAACATCAAAGAGACATGAAAATGCTAAATATTTATAGGTTTGGTATATTCTTATAATGATATTGCCATTCTAGGGTATCTCAGCTGATGTAAGCTGCAATAGATTAGGTAATGTTGTCTAAGTGATGCCTTTTGCATCTACTTTAACATTGACTGAAAGTTGTATATTTCTCACAAATAATCTTCTATGATATCGTGGTTGTATTCTGTCTAATTTATGTTTGTATATTTCTCACAAATAATCTTCTTTGATATAGTAGTTGTGTTATGTCTAATAAGCTTAGTTGTTTGTTTCTTGTGTGTTAAGTAATAACATGAAATCGCATGACATATCCGCCCGGTGATTTGTACTGCGATTTGGGAAAGGAATTACGCCATCGCACCCATTTTGAACAAGAAAGATATTACCACACTTCACGTACCTATTTCTCTTTCCCCATATCTGGTCGCCTTCAGTTTGGAGTTATGTGGCTGAGTGAGTTTTCTAACTTTTTATGCTTTTGATTTTATTTGATTCAGAATTCCAATTTATTATAATTTTGTATTGGGGTTTATTTCTTGGTGATTGTTGTTTCTATGACTATTAGCATATGATCTCCAATAACCGATAAAGTTTCACATTTCCGTTTTATTTTTAAACAAGATATAGATTCGAGGGGATTAAATACAAATTTATATCTACATTATTTTCGGATTAATGAAAATATGTAGTCATAGCATTTGGTATATGTAGAAACTTGAACTTGAGTGAATTAAGGAAAATCAAATATATGAAAATAATTGCAAAATGCTTATTATACTTGGGAGCTATATTTGATTTGCTCAGGTGAGGTGTAAACTATATTGCTTGTCATTTTAATGGTCAAATATGAGCTATAAGCTGTAAAAATTGCCAAACACAAACAGATGAAAATGGGGGATGATAAAACTGTCTCTAACAGTAACAAAGAATGTGAGGTTGAAATATCTGAAGCAAAATTTACAATGTCTGTGGACTCTGCAAATTCTATGGAACAAACATGACATCAACCTCATAATATAGGATGAGGTAATCTGCTTCTTCTTCATCCATTGGGTCTAATTACAAAAATATCCTTTTGTAAATAGATCAAACCTCAAGGATAGTTTTGGTAACTATCCTGATTTTATGCGTTGTCTTGAAGTAGTTTTGTTTATTTTCTTCTGGTATTAACAGATTGGTCCCTATGAAAATCTTGTGGAGAAAAAGGCTATGTACTGAAAGTCCGTTTTCATTGACTACTTTGTAAACGGTAATTTCAATCCTTCGTTAAACATAAACACGCATGCATAAATTGTACTTGTAATATTTACAGGGTGGAGGGATAAAGGGCTTGTTTACGGGCGTTGGTCCACGTGTCGGTCGAGCAGGGCCTTCTGTTGGGATAGTCGTTTTGTTTTACGAAGTTGTAAAATATGCTCTACATCATCATTATGCCATCGTTTAGTCTACTGCGAAATTGTAAAATATGCTCCACACTCAGCATGATGCATTATTTTCTCTCATAACGCCCCTAACATAATTTGCATCATCATTTTTCAGATGTTTTCGAAATCATAATGTATGTGTTGTGATGTTTGCTGGTGCATTTTGCTTAGTGAAATTTGTGGTATTAATTGTTACTTTAGTGTAGGTCTATGGACACTACCAACTGGTTGGAATTTTTTTTCCTTTTTTTATTAAGGCAATAAAGTTTGAT
>BMAC01000089.1:1451695-1478510 GCA_014905375.1 Phtheirospermum japonicum
TGGCATAAGAGGCAGCTAAAGAAGCTGTCTCGATAAACAAATTCTTAAGGAATTAGGGGTAGTTCCTAGCACCAATATCGTTGTATTGTGACAACATTGGTGCTATTGCTCTAGCAAGGAACTGAGATCCATGAACAGCAACAAGCATGTACTAAGACGCTACCACTTGATCAAGGGAGATAGTGGAGTTAGGAGAAATTAAAATAGAGTGTTCTCAAAGTCATCATGTTCTGGGTAACATGATGAACATCTCGTAAACCTGATATTGGATATATAGGTGATTGGCTCTAGGCCCAAGTGGGAGATTGAAAGTATGAATGTCCTAGAGACAATCAGATTTAAAGACATTATACTTGATCACAATTATTATATATATCGTAATATATAATGGCATTGCATTTATTGAATTATTATTTTGATTGTTTGTGATTATTCATATAAATGTTCCCGTAGAGTTAATGTTGTCATTGATATAGTGAGATGTCATTGATAAAACATTACTCTTAAAATAGCCACGACTAATGATTATCAAGATTGGGATATTGAAAATATAATATATGTCGTCATGTGGTCTGCATCACATTTTAGAGAATGGCAGTAAGTCTCACGACTGCGAATAATAGTTATTCGTGATGGACACATGGATACTTTGGAGAGTATTGGTAAACCCTACTGATAAGTTATTTATTGTATGTCTATAAACTTATTAGTGTATAAAGCGTGTGATAATCCTTTGATTTGAGGTCAATACGCACCTTGTTACTGAGTGATGTACTTTGACCATGACCAATGCTTGCACTCCTTTTGGGGTAGATACGGCTTGTGTTGGTGCATCATGATGTAAATGAAGGTGGTAGTTGAGCCAAGAAAGAATTCATTCCTCGATTGGAATTTCGAGAGAGATCACTTCATAATCTCTATATTAGGTCGACTAAAGTCATTGGCCAATGCAAGAGACATGTTCAATATAGTGATTGAAGTATTGTCTAGTTGTCGACTAATAAAGATGAGATAAATTGATTAAGGCATTGAGATAGACACTTGGATAAATCTTAAGCTTAATCGAGTGATTCGGAATGAAAGGAATTTCACCAAAGTTTTGTATAAAGGTTATAATTCGCTGAGTTCAAGTGAATGTTCTTTATATATTGAGTTCGTCCAGCTAAGCCGTCTAGGGGTTTTGTTTGGATCATCATTGGATTGATGTCATATATAAAGGCCTATAGGGTCACACTATATGCGATTAGTTTTCCGATTTAAGAGTGTATCAAGAAAGTATTAAATATTCCGATTTAGAATTGTAATATTTAATTGTTAATAATTATGATATTAATTTCTATTTGATAGAAATTATTTAATTAAACTAAATTGGATTTGGATTTAATTATCTATGTTATATTAATAAAGGTACTTGGGCTAAAATTGTTTTGGGCCCATGTTTTGAATAGTCCAACCCTTTTATGATTAGGGTTCTCTTATGTACCTAGTATAAATATAACATAGAGTCATAAGTTGTATAGAATGAAAGAATGATACAACGATGAAAATACGAGAGTTTTTAGAAAACATAAATCCTAATTTTGAGATTGGGAGTTCTTGAGCTTTCGTGGGATTTCCTAGCTTTCTTCACGATAGCAATACACTGGAGTTGGATCTTGCAGTCGGAGATTAATCGCGTGGATACCTTAGTGTTGAACTCGAACCTGAATTTATTGTAAGGATTTCATGCTTTTGTCTCGTTTATTTATTATATAAATATATTCGTTCACAGGATGGATCTGTTGGATCCAAAATTTTAAAACTTCCGCTGCACGAGCATGGTGTTCGTCTCTACAAATTCCAACAATATGAACAAAAAAACAGATAAATGGTAAATAAATCTGCTCAACAGACAAAAAAAAAAAAAAAAAAAAAGTTAAGCCATACTCTTCTGGACATAAAACAAATGGGAATTAAGATACACACCTAAATTGACACCATGCATGAAACTATGATCCCAAGAATTCAATAATAACCATATATATATGATGATCATCTCATATATATATATATATATTTTTTTTTTCCATTAAGAATAAATTCCAAGAGCACATAAATATAATCCCACATGTCTCTTCCCTAACTAAACAAAAGTGGATTGATTAATTAATGAATTAATTAATCCACCAATCCCATCAATTTTGTAATTAGAATTTGAAAAGGAGATCATATCGTTAGCTAAGGACTCCCCCGGTTGGCGATTTGTTGGCATTATTATTCTTGGCGATGCTGTAGTCGGATATGTTGAAATCGGGGGGCATGAATAGCTTCTGCCGTTCCCAACGGCCTTTATCCCCACGGTACAAGGACGGGTGCTTGTTGATGCTCCAGAAGCACTTGGTGCACTTGGACCGGACGGTGAAGGCCCAAAAGAAGCCCTGGCTGGAGTGGCTGACGTAGAGGTAGCACCAGCGCATGGGGAACGCGGCCTGCTTGAGGCTGAATCGGTAAGTAGCGTTGGGGGCAAGCTCGTACAGGGAGTCGCTCTTCTCGGTCATCTGGCACATGTACCACACGGGGTAAAGCCCGTCGTTGGCCAAGGTTATTTCCACCTCCGGTAAGAAGGCGAAACCGGCGGCAGGTTTGGGGGAGGACAGCATGACCACCAATGCCACCACCACCGCCGCCGCTGTGGTTCGATGAAATGTGGTCGTCATGGAACCATGCATGGAAATAATGGGGGTAGTTGCTTTTTTTTTTCTTTTCCTCCTTAAATGGGAGAGGGATTTTATTTGTTACAATTTTTTTTTAATTGTCTTGTAATTTTTGTTGGTCTTAATTCGACGGCAAGTTTTTTGTTTTTTTTAGGGATGTTATGAGTGGTGACAAGTTTGTGGTTGGTAGAAAATGAACGGCCTCTCCTGGTTTTTGTGTGTCTAATTATAGACATATGATTGTGGGAGTATAGGTTCAGAAAAGGGTTTTAACGCACATTATAGCTATCATAATATTTTTGTTCATATTCTTCACACTACTACTTATAGTAACCAGCTTTTTAAAGACGACCAATATTTATTTGAATTTACGGTGAGTGGTGAGTGAGATTCTCTAGACCTATCAATTGAATACACATACAAAATACTTAAAAAAAATACTTTTTAAGAACTAATCACGTTGCCTAGTATTCCATTACATTTACAAGTTACATCCATGGGTTATCGTATGGAATAAGTTTGTTATTAGCACGGTATATATAAGGCAATTTATTGGTTAAATATATAATTCGTCCATTAATTTTGGACTTGGCAAAAACAGTTAACTAAATATAGGAGTGGTTAATTTAGTCCATCAATTAAATTTTTATCGCACATTTAGTCCAACTTTGGGGATTTTGATCAAATGACAATCAGTCAAAATCCAAGGAGTTGCAAATTTAGTCCACCAATTAAATTTTTGTCGTATATTTAGTCTAAATTTTTGTTGCAAATTTAGTCCACTAATTAAAATTGAACTAAAAGTACGACAAATATTTAATTGATGTACTAAATTTACCACCCCTATATTTAGTGGACCATTTTTGCCAAGTGCAAAAAGTTAACGTACGAATTTTATATTTTAGCCGCAATTTATATCATGTACACATGGCTTACGAATATTTGAACAACTAAAAACCAAATCGAATCATGTAAAAATTAAAAAATATTCATTGATCGTGTTAATTAATCTCCAAACTGAACTATCTCGAAATTCTATCATAGGACATAATACTCTAAATCTTTGTACAAAAATGATAATCAATAATAGGAACGATCTATAATTGTATTATTAAGTAAAATACTATTTTTTAGTCATTTTGTATCTTAACTAATCTCCGATTAATGAGTAAAATTTAAAATTTACAATAAATTAATAGTTTTAATTTACAATTAGAATGTAGTCATAAAACGTGATTATTTGAAAATCGAATTGAATCGTACCAAAATAAAAAAATAACCATTGACTTTGACTCCGAATCGAACAATATCGAAAACAATTATGAGAAGATTATGTAGATTTACAAATCCCTATACCAAATGGAACCGTACTCACCCCTTGTGTCACGCACCTAGCTACGTAGTCATTACTCATCACTTGTATATTAATTACACAAGTATTACACATTCATCAATATATGATAAATATGTAAGAAATTTGTGATGATATGTATGTATAATTTTATATTAATCACTCACAAATTGTATATTCATAACACATTACTTTTATATTCATCACATATGATGAATGTGAACCAATATGTGATGAATATTAATATATTTACAAAGTTGCACGAGACATCATGCATGCACCACTTCCGTAATAAACAAATCTAACCCAAGCTGTATATAAATAGACTACGAGAATTTTTTCCGCTGATCTATATTACTAAACTAGTTTAACATCCGCATATTATAGAGATTTAAAAAAAGTAATATTCATTAAAAATACTAAAAGAATAATATTAAAAAATATTGCACACAATCGTAACATTATTTATTCTATTTAGAGGAAGATTATTTCTCACGGTAAATAATTTCACAAATAAAGCGTAACATTATTTGTTCTCAATAAAATAACCATGGCTTCGAAATCACGGTTGCATCGAAGATAGATAGATGCACAAAACAAAACATCTCAAAATCTCATATGCCATTCGGGTTCGCCCTGCCAAGATACGGTCCAAGTTTCACCCCATTATCTCGAAATTGAGAAAACTCAGAATAATCATGTAACATCATCACAACCTCGTAAAAAAAAAAGAAAGAAGACGATGAGAGTGCCTCGAAAATAGGGTGAAAAAACCGTAGAAAAGAGAAGAATGATCTGGAATCTTGAAGGCGAGCTTTCAAAATTGCATTTGGAAAAAAAGAAAAAAATAAAGCCCAAAGAAAAATAACACAAAAAGCCCAAATAAAATATTAAGGCCCAAAATGATCGAAAAGCAAATAATATGAGTACCAAATTATATATTGGCATAGTCAAAACAATAATCTGACCACATTATATCGAAGAAGTTAACATGAAACATAATAGAATCATAATCACCAACTCATGGCAAGAAACCAAATGAATCAAGAATATATTATCATGGTTAAATGCAACAACATATTTAATTAAGATATTTTATATCTCGCCTTTCATGCAAGTTTACAAATAGAAGAATTCATTCGAATATAAACTGACAATAATTATTATCAATGAAATGACAGAAGTCTTTTATGTATTTTGAGAGAAAGTCATTTATATTAGAATATCATTGGGTAGGTCCTATAAGAAAATAGAGAAGAAAGAAAGAATCCTTATCGAACAATTTCTTTCAACCTTCACATTCCAGAAATTTATATGGAAAACAGAGAAGAGAGAAAGAATAAGAAATTGATAACATGAAATCAATCTCAAACTGAGACTATTTAAATAAAACTGAACTCAGTCTAAACATCATGTTTGGTTTTTTGGTCTCAAACTGAGAATATTTATACTAAGATCGAATACAGTCTAAACATGTCATGTTTGGTCTTTCAATGGCATCATTGAAAAAAATAAAACCATCCTTTCATTTTCATATTGAATAAATTTATCTCCTTTCATTATATTAAGAACATTTTGTACTTATTAAATAAAATAGCAGTGATATTAGAAACATAAAATAAATTGACCTAATAGCAGTATACTTGGGGATAAAAAGTTGATGCCATATTGAAACACACCTTTTTTTTAATAAATTAAATTTTAACTTTTATTAACAAACCTAACAAATATAAATGTCTTAATATCAACTACTTTTAGCTTATACTATAACAAAATGAGTTATCTAAAAACAAAAGTTTTAACACTTAGAACATCAATAGACTTCATTTACATTCCATATCATTCTATAGATTCGATAAGTGATAAGTTAAAGGAAGCATAGTTAGTGTGACTTTGATGAAGAACCTAGTTTGCTGTCATTAGTGTCTGAATCATTGTTCAAAAACCATGAACAAAAAATGACGAAAGGAAATTTCCATAACTATACATAGAAAATAAATAAATAAATACGATGTGGAGTACCTCTGAATTTTTCTTTACCGAAATGAGATATAAGCAACCTGGAACAAAATAAAATCAGAAAAGGGGACTAACCATTTAAAAGATTTAAACAAAACAAAATCGAAAAGAAGACTAAGTTATCAAATAAATTAAAGTTAGATATGCCTAGAATAGTTTACTGTTCTTAATGTTTTATGTTGGAATTAAACCATGAGAGCATCGAAACAAAACCTTGGGTTTACTCGCCAATCTAAAAAAAAATGTATACAGTGAGAAAAAGAAGGTCTGAACCGTGAGAATTATGAACTACGCTTCACCTAGTTTAGTGATGTGAAGAGGAATCGAGATATATTGTCCAACCAAAGCTTCAGAATCCAATAACATGATTCTGATAAACCATCCTAGTAAACCAAACGAATATAGTTACGGATACAGATACAACAATTAAAAATTCAAAAACACAAATGTACAAATGAACTGCAAAAACTCAAATTATGACGGAGATGCAATAAAGAGCAAAGAGCTAACTAAATAAAAATCTATATTCATTTTTTCAAGTTTGAAAAACTAAGAATAATGATCGGCACTGCATATATTCGATTAGGGATTTGCACTAAACCCTCACTCCTTATTAGAACAATTAGTATATGCAGTGCCAATTGTTCAAAAAGCCAAATGAGAAAGAGCTGAAGCTATGAACCGTGAGAATGATCAAACAATCCGATCTCTTCCAACCTTTTTTTTTATCTACTTTTCTGCAAAGAAAAATACAATAATAAAATAACCAAAAAAATGAAGTTATATAAAACTAAGTAAAGAAGAGAGCGAGAGATGCATATGAAAAATTGAATGTGACAGCACTATGACCTTGGGTTAATTCAACCCTTTTATATACCATAGATTTATACAAAATCAGTAAAAGAAGAAGAAGAAGAAGAAGAAGAAGAAGAAGAAGAAGAAGAAGAAGATGATCTTCAGAGCCATCTAACAATCCGACACATTCAAAGCTTGAATCTTCTCTACCTTTCTGCAAAAAAAAAAGTAAAATAGTAATAATGATAACAATAATAATAATAGTAATAATAATAATAATATTAATAATAATAATATAATAAATATAGAAAATAGTGGAAAAGAGAGAAGAAGACATTCACCAGTCAAGAAGAGTCGAGAATAAGTCATGCAGAAAAAGGGGATAGAGAGAAGTTCATCTAACAAGAAGAGTATAGAATAAGCTAGAGTTCTAAAATTAATAAAAATTAGTCGCTTTCGAGAGAGACATTAATTACATCCTAAAAATTTGATTTACCAAAATTCCACATTTACATCATAAAAAGTATGTTGTAAACAATACTTACCCATAGGATAAAAGTTGATAATATTGAAATGTTAGTCCATCATTAGTCCTTTAATCGATGAGGGCGAAATGCATGAGCATTGTATACACAAATCTCCAAATATCATAACAACAAACAAATAAATCACGCAGAAAATAAAAATGAGAAAAATTAGTTGAATTAATTTTACCTCCTTGGAGGTACACCTATCAGTTGATCAAATGGTTTGAAGGGCAAATCATTTTGAAACCTAACTCTTATTTGAGATCACCCTTTCAAATCTGATGCCACTATTCTTAAAAGTTATAGTGCGAAAAGTATAATTTTCAAAGTTTAATTCACCTTTGCGAATACAAATTTGATTAGTACCCACTGACTGTGAGAACATGTCGACTGCATATTCTCAGGGTGCAGGCAGCTGAAAGCCAACTTCTTTGGTAGCCTAATGACAAAAACAGAAATCATCGGCCTCAAAAATCAAAAATATCATATCGTAATTTACTGTAAGAAAAACATGATTAGGTTGCGCAAGGAGTTTCACTATATATACATCTTTCTGTTATTATTCAAATTTAGATATATCAAAAGTAACACCAATGAAAAGTTCATTCATCCGAGAAATAGACACAAACAACAAATTGTTAAAAAAAAAAAAAGAGAAAAAGAAACAAAGAGAAAAAAAAAAGGATGAAAATGTTTTGTTTATAGAATTTAATCCAAATAGCAATCGAAGAATCCAACCTCCTCGCAAAAATCATGAGGATGCCCAATAATTTCAGCTCCATCTTTAGTGTCCTTCTCAAGATGGCTTTTCAATCCAGGGCTTTCTCTTTTGGTTTATAAATAAAAATAATTAAATATAAACTAATATTTATATAGAAAATTGCATTAAGATTAAAGGAAAAGAATAGAAGAAAATTTGAACAATGAGAATTTTGAACTTCGCTTCACCTTTGGTCCGTGGTATGAAGACCAATTGTGATTAATGGCGTGAATCGAGCAGATATCCAATCAAATCAGATATTGTCACCACCGCCTTGTTTGAATTTGTATTAGAAGAGAATTGCCGAGAAGATATAAATTTATTTCAATTAAGATAAAATGATAGATATCATTCACAACTATTAACATAGTTTGAGTTGAAAAATTAAAACATAAAATGGCATAGTTTGAAAACTAATAATGAATGCAAAATGAAAGAAGAACCTAGTATCTTTCTTGCACAAAGTTTTGGTGGTTGTCATTTTGAAAGTATCTATTAAATATAGACGAAGATTGTAAAGATGGTAATTAGTCAAATTAGCTATAATTAGTTTTCCTAGATTATAGTCTAATCATAATTAGTTATGTCTAATGATTGTATATATGGTTACGGTGACTAATGAGAAAAGGTAGGAAGGATCTTCTTTCATGGTATCAAGAGAAATTAGGGTTCTTACGATCTTTTCAGCTGCACCCTAGCTCTTGGCCGCCCACCTTAATCATCTTCTTCTCCAAATCATTTTTTTTTCTCTCTAATGTCGACCCCCAAATCTTCCTTTCACCCGGCACTTACGGTCTCCAATATTCGGAACCATATCTCCATCACCCTTGAGATGGAAAATGTGCAATATTCTACGTGGGCGGAACTTTCTAAAGTCACGGCGAGATCACACAAGGTGTTACACCATATCATCCCCGCTGAAAAAGGGAAGGAGCCGACTCCAACCTTGACCGGCGATGATCCTGATCTCTGGTCGACCCTCGACGCCTCAGTTCTATCATGGATCTATGCCACCATATCAAGTGATCTTTTGAATACTATCATTGAACCGGATACTACGGCGATGGAAGCGTGGAACCGCTTACGTGATCTATTCCAGGACAACAAACATTCTCAGGCCGTTACTCTTGAACAAGAATTCTCTCATGTCCGTATGGAGAATTTTCCCAATGTCTCCGCTTATTGCCAGCGGCACAAATCTCTCACGGACCAACTCAAGAACGTCGGCGCACAGGTCTCGGACAACCGGCTGGTTCTTCAACTCGTTTCGGGACTCACCACGGCCAATCGGGGCGTCGGCACTCTCATTCGGCTGCTCAACCCATTGCCTTCATTCTACCAGGCCCGTTCGATGCTTACCTTGGAAGAGGCAGGTCTGGTGAAAGAGGCAGTGCTTGGTTTCGACTCAGCCATGGTCGCCGGCCAAAACTCTGAATTCTCGGACGGATTGGTTTCTGACCAGTCGGGGCAGCACCGTGGCAAATCTTACCATGCTCGCAAAAATTCTGGTGGTCGCAAGAATAATGGCGGGGCCAACCGGAATCAGAACGGCGCCGGCGGACGGAACGGCCGTGGGGGTGGTCAGGGCCGCGGATAGCAGCAGCGGTTCCCAGGTCAGCCACACCAATTTGCAGGTCAGCCATGGGCCGCGTACTCTCCTTGGAAGCCATGGGCCTGGGCGCCCTCTCCTCCTTCGTGTGCCGTCCCACCATCTCCATTTCCAACCCAGCAGAATTGGGCCCGTCCAGCCCAGTTCCAACAAGCTGGAATATTGGGCTCCCATCCACAGCAGCATGAAGCCCATATCACTCCTCATGCGGTTCAGCCCACCTCTTACATCCCGAYGGATATTGAGTCCGCGATGCACACGATGACCCTTAATCCACCAAATCAATCGTRGTACATGGACACCGGTGCAACATCCCATATGACATCCTCACCGGGTACTTTATCGTCTTATTTTAATTCGAGCAATCATCATAATGCTATTATTGTTGGTAATGGACAGTCAATTCCAATTCGTGGTTACGGTCACTCGGATTTACATTCTCCTATTCGTCCATTATCGTTAAAAAATGTCCTTCATGCTCCAAACCTAATTAAAAATCTCATATCTGTTAGAAAATTTACTACTGATAATTCTGTGACTGTTGAGTTTGATCCTTTTGGTTTTTCTGTGAAGGATTTTCAGACGAGAATACCAATAATGAGATGTGAAAGTTCGGGTGATCTTTATCCTGTCTCTCCTATCAACAATCGAGCGCCTCATTTACCTTTTGCTGTTTTGTCCTCTACACTTTGGCATGATCGTTTTCTATTTTGAATAATCTTCGAGTCAATAAAAGTGTGGATTGTACTCGTCTTTCTAGATCGAATATTTGTCGTTCTTGTGTGTTGGGAAAACATATAAAATTGCCGTTTCACTCTTCTACTTCAAGCACAAATTTACCATTTGATATTATTCATGCTGATCTTTGGCCATCTCCTGTTTTGAGCTCTGCCGGTCACAAATATTATTTGTTGTTATTGGATGATTATTCGAATTTTTTGTGGACATTCCCCTTGGCTAAGAAGTCCGATGTCTTTCCGACTTTTTTAGTATTTCAAAATTATATTCTCACCCAATTTGAGAGACAGGTCAAAATTATACAATGCGATAATGGGCGAGAATTTGACAACAGTCATTTTTGGGATTTTTGTAAAACTCATGGGATGTCGTTTCGCCTTTCATGCCCACATACATCCTCTCAGAACGGTAAAGCTGAACGGAAAATTCGCACCATCAATAATATCATTCGTACCCTTCTTGTGCATGCTTCTATTCCTCCATCCTTTTGGCATCACGCGTTGCAAATGGCAACATATCTCATCAATATACTCCCGTCCAAAATTTTGGGTAATTCTTCTCCCCTTCACATACTCTATAACAAACATCCAACTTATTCTCATATCCGGGTTTTTGGGTGTTTATGTTTTCCTCTTATTCCATCAACTACAATAAATAAATTGCAACCCCGCTCTACTCCATGTGTTTTCTTGGGATTCCCTTCACACCATCGTGGGTATAAGTGTTATGATTTATCCTCAAATAAATTAATTATTTGTCGTCACGTTGTTTTTGATGAGCAGGTCTTTCCATTTGCCACCATACATACACCTACTCATAATTCTTATAATTTTTTGAATGATGATATATCACCTTATGTTATTCATCATCTCCAAAATCAGCCCACTCCTCCAACTCACACGGCCCAGCCGCAAGACCAAACAATTCCTTCTTTAACTCCAGCAGGCCCAAGCCCAAACTTGGACTCTTCTAATCCCACCGGCCCATCCAGCCCAGGCGCTACTCCCTCTGATCCAGTCGCTCCAGCAGGCCCACGCACATCTTCCGGTGGCCCATCAGCCCGGTCTGCTGGACCCTCTTCCGTCAGCCCACCTGACTCAACTTCGATCAGCCCTCTTGCTCACCATCCTCCCTCCGAGCAGTCCCGAATGGTAACCCGGAGTCAACGGGGCATTGTTAAGCCTAATAAAAAATACCAAGCCTTAAACACTTTCGTTTCGCGGTCCCCTTTACCCCGTAATCCGATCGAGGCCCTTCGTGACCCGAATTGGAAATTGGCTATGGATGATGAACTTAATGCTCTTATTAAAAATAAGACGTGGGAGTTGGTGCCCCGTCCTAATGGTGTAAATGTTATTCGCTCTATGTGGATTTTTACTCATAAAGAAAAATCTAATGGTTTGTTTGAGAGGCATAAAGCCCGTCTTGTAGGTGATGGGAAGACTCAACAAGTTGGCATTGATTGTGGTGAGACTTTCAGCCCGGTAGTCAAGCCAGCTACTATTCGCACGGTTCTAGCTCTCTCTCTCTTTCCAAGGCATGGCCCATTCATCAGCTAGACGTTAAAAACGCTTTCCTTCATGGTGAACTTATGGAAACGGTATATATGCATCAACCAGTGGGGTACCGAGATTATAATTTTCCTAATCATGTGTGTCTGTTGCGAAAGTCATTATATGGGCTTAAGCAGGCTCCCCGAGCTTGGTATAAGCGATTTACTGATAAGCTCCGGTGCTCGATTATGGACCATCTTAGCTCCGAATTTTCTATGAAGGACCTTGGTCCCTTGAATTACTTTCTTGTTGTGGCAGTAACGAGACACAAAGACGGCATGTTTCTATCTCAGCAAAAATATGCCACTGAGATAATTGATCGTGCAGGGATGTCATCATGTAAATCATCTTCCACTCCAGTTGACACGAAGCCCAAAATGAATAATATCTCCGGGGAATTGTATGAGGATCCCACTCTTTACCGTAGCCTTGCAGGTGCTCTCCAATACCTTACATTCACAAGGCCGAATATTTCTTATGCTGTGCAACAGGTTTGCTTACATATGCATGCCCCGAGAGTTGTTCATATGCTTGCACTTAAGCGCATTATCCGGTACATTCAAGGTATTCGCCATCACGGCTTACATCTCTATCCATCCTCCACATCTATTCTTGTCTCGTATATCGATGCGGATTGGGGCGGGTGTCCTGTTACGAGACGCTCTACTTCGGGATATTGTGTGTATTTGGGGAACAACTTGGTTTCTTGGTCTTCCAAACGACAGCCCACTCTCTCACGCTCTAGTGCCGAGGCCGAATATCGAGGGGTAGCTAATGTGGTGTCTGAATCTTGTTGGCTCAGAAATCTTCTTTTGGAGTTACATTGCCCAATAAAGAAGGCAACACTCGTGTATTGTGATAATGTGAGTGCCATATACCTTTCTGGAAATCCAGTTCAACATCAGCGCACCAATCATATTGAAATGGATATTCATTTCGTGCGTGAAAAGGTGGCTCGTGGCCAGGTTCGGGTATTACATGTACCATCACGGTATCAGATACCAGACATCTTCACCAAAGGTTTACCACTAGTACTTTTTGAAGATTTTCGGGACAATCTAAGCGTTCGCAAACCTCCCGCTTCGACTGCGGAGGTGTGTTAAATATAGACGAAGATTGTAAAAATTGTAATTAGTCAAATTAGCTATAATTAATTTTCCTAGATTATAGTCTAACCATAATTAGTTATGTCTAATGATTGTATATATGGTTACGGTGACTAACGAGAAAAGGGAGGAAGGATCTTCTTTCAGTATCTTTCTTGCATAGAGTTTTGGTGGTTGTCATTTTTGAAGTATCTTAATTGGAATGCTAAAAGTTGAGGAAATGAATGCCATAGAGAAAAAAACATTCCAGAACTTTTTGAATAACTGAAATAAATTATCACGCAAACCGTCCTACCTAAAACAAATGGAAAACATAAGAAACAAAACTCACACTTATAACTTAAACAAAGTCTAAAATAATATAAAATAAAAACAAAGAAGAAGAACATGAAACCACGAACCAATGAGACTCCATTGTATTCTCTCTAATTGTCCTCCGATTTAATATTTAATTGCACATACACTCGTCCTAGTTAATTAAAAGAATTCAAGCTATATATAATATTACACACATTACTAACAAAATAAAAGAGTGTAAGCAGACTTATTTTTAACAATGGTGCAGGTAGAAATAATTGTTTAGACTACAAATAATAATAATAAGCGTTGTTGTGATTGATATGTGCATGTTTACCATTATACATATAAACAACTAATTTTTCATTGGTTGGGGTCTCTCTCTCTCTTTCTGAGCTTTTTTTCATTCTGTTAGATGTAATACAATGGTAATTTATCAAATGGAAGTTTGAGGTATCACACACATTACACATTCTTGATTTTGATAGATCATACTCATGTTAGGTTTTTCCTCCAAGTTGAAGACAAAACTAAAATCAAAGAAAAAAATACAAATACATACCTGCATTTTCTGAATGTATCGGGAACCCATAATTATTGCTTCTAGTCCTTAACATCGAACAATAACCGTAGCTAGTACTATTGCAAGGTCTTCAAATCATTTCAATTTCAACTTACTCTAATTGAAAGAGAATCAACATATTAAATATCAACACAAAATCATGTTTTTCCTGGTCACTCATTAACAAACATTCATATAATTCTAATTAAATAAACAAACCACCAATCGTAGAAACAAAACAATGCCCAACTTTCACTACAAATTTTGTTTATCCAAGCATCAGTACATTCACAAATTATCAATAAATAATAACTCACAAGATAATCGACAATGTATTTCAAATGAGCAAAAAAATCAAAATCGAACAAACACTCGAGTTCATTGGATAATAACCAAAAAATATTTTAGAGGAAATGCCAAGGTATTTATCAGATTATTTGAAGCATTTTAATGACAAATGATAAATCATGTTTAAATAACATGATTAAGGCAAAAGTTGCTCTACAGTCATAATTCCATAGATCATAACATTATTCATCACATTTTGCACCAATATCACGATACATACACGCAAGGAGACTAAAATAGAAGACTGTGATGCTCGCGTTTGGCAAAAAAAATGTATAAAAATTAATCTATTCAGATTATAAAAATAGTTGAATATAATAAACATCAAGGCAAAGGCTCAATTAAAAGTAGAAGCCTACGTTTTTTTTGTTGTGTCCTGGGTTTCCTAAAAAGAATTTAAAGTTAAATGGTGAAAATACAGTTTAAAGATCATGGAATTACGGTCAACTACAAAACTGAAATGGCGTATTTTTTTCCAAGTAGTACAGAGATTGTAACAATGTGTACCGATTCAATCTAAGATCCCAAATCAAACCCTCAGAAAATAAAAAACTCTAATTTGAAAAATTGGAAATTATAGTCACGAACATGCTCCTCCATCTCTATCTTTGCGGTGAACCGGGAGGGAGCAAGCGACGACGTTGTGACTGCGCAAGGTAGGGGTCGGCGGCGAGTCGGGGTTTGGCTTGGGTATGGTGGCAGAAAATGCATTTTGGGGTTTGGGGTCATAGAAAAATGCACAAAGCATATGCCATCCGGGTCGCCCCTCAGAATAATCAAGTGCTACAAGTATGGATTATTGAAACTAATAAGACATGGTTTTGGATATTTCCCTTCTCCAGCATTTAGAAATTGGTTGATCAGTAAAGATACATGCACCTGATGCCCCGCCCAAGAGAGAGACCAAAGTCCTAGTAGCCTTGCCATTCACTATCTAAAAATAAGCAAATCGATCCCTCTAATTGTGGATAAAGTTTATGGTTTCCATTGTTATGAACCCTGTAGACCACCCCACGGGGGTGGTGAGGGGAGTGCCCCAATTAATTGGTAGAAAAAAAAAAACCGCTCCAGTTCCTCCACCACCGCGAACCCCAGTTAGATTCAGGCATACTACACTTTTTAGTTATTGGGAGAGGATATGCCATCTGGGTCGCCCCTCAGAATAATCAAGTAATATCATCGCAGCCTTACAAAAAGAGAGGAAGAAGATGATGAGAGTGCAAGGTGAAAAAACCGTAGAAAAGAGAGGAAGACTCCGGGACCTTCATGGCCAGCTTCCAAAATTTTATTTGAAAGAAAAGAAGAAAAAATAAAGCCCAAAGAAAAATAACACAAAAGGCCCAAATAAATGTGTAGGCCCAAAAACCAGTCCCTCCAATCAAAAACTGATAAATAACATTCAAATGGTACTGCAAACCAACTTTATTATAGAAAAATATAGATTTGAGACACGACAATCTATAATCACCAATCCCGTTCGAAGATAAAGCTAGTCTAAAACTTGAGATACCTAGTGGTGTTGAACTGGTTATTAATCGGCGGTTAATTTAACCAGAAAACCTCTAACCTAACCTAACCGGCGGAGAACCGATTAAGGTTACGATTAAATTGGTTAACAGTCGGGTTTTAATTTTATTTATTTTTTTGTAAATTAAATTTACAAATTTAAATAAAAAAATAAATAATTGAACTTAAATGGATTTAGAATGAGATAAATAAAATTTGAATTTTTGAAGTAAATTTTTTTTATTTATTTTGAAAAAATAAATTTAAAAAGACTTGATTTTAATAATAATATTTACAAACAATCAAATTAACAATATGATGGCATTTATTTCAAAATAACACAACAAATTGACATTACAAATTAAATAAGATTTTTTTGAAGTAAAAAGTTTAAAAAAAATATTTTTTTTTAAAGACTTGAATTTAATTCTAATATTAAAAATTAAAATTAAAATTTAACTTGTAATGTTAGAATTAATTTGCCTACGTATCCTTGTAAAGGAATCAAATTCCACGTAGTTCGAATTTCTTTTGTTTGAAAAAAATAAGTTAAAAAAAAGGACTTGAATTTAATTCTAATATTAGAAATTAAAACTAAATTCTAACTTTTAATATTAGAATTAAATTGCCTACGTATCATTGAAAATGAATCAAAGTCCACGTAGTTCTTTTACTTACCTCACTTACCTACTTACCTATTCGTCGTTGTCGTTGCTCTCTTCGCCTTCAAAGTCCACGTAGTTCTTCCACGTAGTTCTTTTACTTACCTCACTTACCTACTTACCTATTCGTCGTTGTCGTTGCTTCCCGAAGTGGTATCGTAATATTCGCTCTCTTCACCTTCATCCAATTGCATTTTTTGTTCTCGCGATTCGACTTTCACCCAATCGTTCATCAACATTTGTTTTCAAGATTTTTGGATGCTAAGGTAGACCGACGCTCATCTAACATATAGCCTCCCGTGTTGAAGGCCTGTTCAACAGAAACTGTTGAAACAGGAACGGCAAGAACCTCCTTGGCAATCCTAGAGAGTGTGGAAAAAATACTGGTCATTTTCGACCAAAACTGTAAAAGATCGTTAGTAACACCATCGGCCTTTTTTGGAACCGAAGACGGTTCAAAAGGCCCTAAATAACTGTGTAATTCCATTGACCGACTAGCACTAGCCCTTTGCCATTTTCGTTTAGTATCTTCAATCAACCTCATAATGGGGTTAAAGCTCCTCGAGGGTTGTTGGGTCTTGTATTAGAAGTGGTGGGGGAAGGGGAATGTGACACATTAACATCATCACTTGAAAATTCATTGTAATCTTTAAAAAATTGAACTAAAGATATGTTTGCTTCGTGAGCAACACTAAGAGGGCTAGGAATTGGAAGATTTGAAACTTCTAAAAAAGGTCCTAATGCATCGTAATAAACTTTAAGTAAATTTTGTAAACCCTCCATCCGATAATACGGGTCTAAAATTTTTGCAATTAAAAAAACCTTGGGAATGTAATGAAAATATTTGACCCATTTACTCAACATACTATCGATACATTCACATAATTCAGAGTTATCGAGTAAATAAGTACTAACAAGTACTATTTGAATACAATGATCAACAAACATTGAGGAGGTAGGATAATAAACACCGGATAAAGACACGGTGGCATCGTTAAAAGTTTTCAAAAGGGACATCATATTATAACAATCATCCCACATATGCGGAAACAAAGCAAAATCGACATCTTCATGATTAAAAAATGAACACAATGGATCTCTATATTCATAAGTATCATTAAGCAATTTATAAGTAGAGTTCCAACAATTTGACACATCATTTGGATGCAATTGACTGGCCTTGCAAAATCTTCGCCATTTTTTTTGAAGCGAATCGTGGCCACGTAGATAATATATAGCACTCCTAATCGGTTGAATTTTAAATTTAAAAAGAGTTAAACCATCTTAAACACATAAATTCAAAATATGACAAATGCATCTAACATGAAAAAATTTGCCGCCAATAGCGGGTTGACAAGTAATTTTTAACAATTCTAAACTAGTCGTATTAGCGGCGGCATTATCAAATGAAATTGAAAAATTTTTATTAGTTAAATGATACTCGGACAAAACAGTGGATATTTTGCGCGAAATATTCACCGCCGTATGTTGACTATCAAACTTTCTATATGCAATTAAACGTTTTTGTAAAGTCCAAAAATTATCAACCCAATGACAAGTAATTCCCATATAATTATGATTATGAAAGGAATCCGTCCAAATATCTGAACATATAGAGACACTATGAGGCAAATTATCAAATATTGAAATCAAATTCAATTTATACTCACCGTCCATTTTTTCAATATCGCGAGTCAATTTATTTCGTGAAATCCTAGTACTAGATGGATTAAATGCACCTCTATTATAGTTTTAAAAAGGAAGACTCATAACGGAGATAAATTTTGTAAGAAACTTTCTATGACCACTTTCGGTATATTGAAATAAATTAGAAGAACCCGTACCTTGGTCGCCGGTCCCGACGCCGGCGGTAGATGAAGATGAGAAGTTTAGTTGTGTTTCAAAGCTTTCCACGCCATACATGTCGGGATGCTTCTTCTCCATGTGCTATTTGAGCGACCCATAGCCTCTATTATTCTTAGAACCGAAGGCGTAATGAGAATTGCAATAATTGCATTGCGCTCGAGATTCGCCGCTGATCATCTTTTTTGTGAAATGCAAACAAAATATGGGGGAAACAAACTCCCTCGGTTTCGATTTAGGCGGTGGCATATCATCCGCCCCCTCCTCATCTTCATCCAAATTGACGGCGGCTGACGCTTCTTCTTCATTGGAGTTAGGTAAATCTTCTTCAAAATTGGTTTGATTTTGCGAGTCGAAGTTGATTTGGTTATATGGGTTCTCTACTTCTCCCGCCGTCATCTCATCGGAAACATAATCTCCGGCAACGGCCGAAGATTCTCGTCGAGATCCTCGACCTCGACGAGAAGAGGTTGGAGTGTTGGTATTGACATTACAGAAAGAGCTTGCCATAGTGATATTATAAAAGAGAATTAAATAAAACAAGATTAGAAAGGAATAATAAGAATATTATTGATAATAATATTTCTTGCACAAATTAGAAACTTGACTTCTTTAACCTTGAAAATATAAGAGAAGAAGAATAGTAGAGATGAATTGGTGTGAGCATTGGTGTTGGAGAGTGAGGTATTTATAGGTGTCAAAATTTGCAAAAAAATAAAATAAAATAAAAAATAGTCGTTGTAAACCAGCGGTTAAACCGGTTAACCACGGTTAAACCGCCCAACGGCTATTTTCATTTGAATTTGAGCCGTTGATCTTCAACGGCTAGTTGATCTCAGCCGTTGATTATCAACGGCTACTAACCGCGGGGGTTTAAACCGCCGGTTAACCGTCGGCGATTTTTTTTTAAAATAGGTTAACCGCCTGTTAACCGCGGCGGTTAAGATTAACGATTTGGTTAACCATAACCTAACTGCCGGAAACCGGTTGACGGTTACGGTTTTAACCGTGACCGACGGTCAACGGTTAATCGTAACCGGTCAACCGGTTACAAACCGGCGGTTAACTGCCAATCAGTTCAAACCACTAGAGATACTCACCCTGCATAGTCCCGTCATATAATATGGTAATTCCTAATATAAATGGTATATTTTTAATTTTTTCCATGATTATTACTCATATCATATATTAAAATTCGAATATCAAAAATTGGAAACATTTTAGCGCATCGCAAAATTATGACTAATTAAAAATGATTTTTTTAAAAAAGATTTCTCATCAAATTTGATTTTCTTCTAAGCTTAAATTATATTTCTGTATTACACTTTAAGCAATTCAAATATTCTCTTAAAACTGTAAAAACATTACAAATACCCCTCTATAGGACAAGTTCAAGCCTCATGGGGGTCTTTTGTAAATGTTAAAATTTTGTATATATATTTTCTGGTAATTCGATTAGACCTCGGCATTTATAATGAACCCCAAAAATGTAAACTAAATGATGAGGATAAATATATTGAGGATTGAGGGGGTAAAATTCAAAAATATGACAGTAAATAAAAGTGCCAAAATAGTAAAATATGGAGGGTCGAAAATGAAAATTTCGCTTTCCAGAACTGCTGATATTGTATTGTCATTGTGCCCCCAATATAAGCCCCAGCAGTTCACTTTCTTGGTTTCACCTTCACCCCCCAAAATATTGTACTTAGCAATGCAAACTCTTCTACTGCCGGCAGCTCGCTCCGGCGTCGCGCCACCAGCTCCGCCGTGCAAGGAGGCATTTTCGAATGCCTTGCCGTTTAATTTCCGCCGTTCATTTCTCCGATTCGGCCTCACCAGCGATCCTCATTTATCCCTTTCTTCTCTGAAATTAGTGAAGAGTTTATCTTCTCCTTACATAATTCTCAATAATTACAGCTTAAAAACCCTAGCCTCCTCTCCCATTGCTGCTAGTTATAGTTCTCAGAGTGACGAGCCTGACAAGGCCAAACTCGCTCAGGTCTCTCGCTCGCTCGCTCGCTCGCTTTTTTTTCCCCTTCTCTTTTTCTTTTGTGTGTGTTGGACCAATGCAATTTTTATGAGTATGGGGTTTACAATTTCCGTCAATTTGTGCCTTTGAGATTTCTGAATTGATAGTCTTCCTGTTTTTGAGTGATATGATTCGAATCTAGGGTTTAGGGTTTTGCTGCGTGCTGGGCTACACAAGTAATTACTGATGAATAGAAACTCTAATTTTCTTCTAGACTTATATTGTTTTCCCTCTATCTCTACGAGTTCGATAATTAGCTGAGCATTTCAAAAAATGCAATTTTGTTTGATTTAGTGTAGTATTAATTTTAGGGAATCAGGTAAAAGTGGTCTCTAGATAATGCAGATTCTAAAATTAATTCAATCATCTGGTGATGTCATGTAATCATGATCTTGAAGTCATAAAAAACAAAATAAAAAGAAGAGGATTTCACGTTGATATGTAATTTGACCTGAATGCCTCGGTTAGTGTTGGTAAATTTCAACCTTAATCCCCTGATTTGCTATTCTAGGTTTCAAAGAGATTGGAGAAAACTTCGAGGTATTTCAAGAGATTGGGAAGTTTCGGGTTTTGGGGACAGCTAATTTGCACAATTGTTGCTGCTGTGATCCTTTCATTTTCTATTGTTATTACCGGGAAGATTACATCACCCGCTACGTTTTATTCAACTGCTGGCGGCATTGCAGCTGCATTCATTTCCGTGTTTTGGTCTTTCGGCTATATTCGGTTATCTGATAGACTCCGCAAAACAGCCAATGATCCTTCAAAGGTAATGATCATGATTTTTTTTTTGTTGTTGTTGCAATTATCTGGATTGCATTGCTTATAGTTACACTTTCCTTCAAGTTTACTTATTATAGCATAGCCATTTTTATGTATTCCGAGTATTTCTTTTGAATTGAGTTATTCTTTGGAAAATAGGGTGTATATTTGATTGATGATAATTTGATGCGATGATTTTGTAAAACTAATCCAGTATCAACTTAAGCACGCAAGGACAAACAAACGTTGCTTTATTTGAAAATTGAATGAGGTTTATTAAGAGATCATAATGGAAAAAGAGTGACTAAGAAATGACCAAAACAAGATGTTTGATACATTGCAAATGTGTTAATTTTATTAGAAGTGGGTGTTGATTTTGTGCCTCTGAAGTCTTTGGCTCAAGTCTTTTTCATGTTGGAGTTCTTACACCTGCACGACTAATTGTTAGTAAATTGCGTCAGACGACTTGAGGGATTCTAATGTATTTACTTTTTACGCATGAATAGTTGCTAAAAACAAATAACTTGTTAAGATGCCAAATCCCTGCAAAGATATGAATATTCCAATTCTTCTCATTAAAAAAAGAAAAAAACTTGAATTTGTAGTAAATCAAATGTTGAAGTATATTTGTACTTCTCCAATGTTGATTTGATATGAGACATGACATTTATGGGCTTTTGACTTTTGCTTTCATATTACTATTCTGCCAACTCAACGAGCCATGCCATGCGACACAATATGCCATTCCATTTGGTTGAGTATGATGATTTCGGTATTCTGGTTATTGTGCGCTTTTTCAGGCACCTCCTCGCGCCGATGTTGTGAAAAGCCTGAAAAACGGTATAGTCGTAAATCTATTGGGGATGGGTGCAGCTATACTTGGTATGCAAGCAACGGTAGGTTTGTTGGTCGCCAAAGCTCTTACAACTTCATCTACTCCTTATTATCAAGGTATCCCTCCCGGGAATACCCCGGTTCTCGCATTGGATGTGTTCTTGGTGCAGGTATTACGTCACTTTGTTTTTTATGTTCTCCGTATTCCGTCTCTGTATCAATTTTGATATTTTATGTATAATTTGTGTGGTCTTGTGCTGGTTTTGCAGGCATCTGCCAACACCATACTTTCGCATTTCCTAGGGCTAGTGTGCTCCTTGGAGCTGTTACGCTCAGTCACATTGCCGACTTCAGAACCTGTTCTCATTCCCAAGACCGTGTGAGCATTTTATCATAAGATGTATGCTGAAAGCACTTGAAAATAGAGCTGTTTCACGAGCCATCTCCAATGCTTTTTATCACCATTTGGTTTGTATTAAGCAGGATATATTGTATGATGTAGTCGCTGTGTCCTGGATGAGTTTTCTGCATTAGTTTCTTTGCTTCGATCAAACTTACATCCCACAGCACGCTGCAATTATATTTAGTTCCTTTCCCTATATGAAGCCTGAGTCATAATAATTAATTAATTATTCAATCTCAATTTCCCATTACTTTGACGTTTTTCTTTTATAAATAATGTTTCTTTACATTTCCCCTTTACAACACATAAAAGGCTAAAAGCTAACTCCTCCATTTTGATAAAAGGGTCGTCTAAGTGCCATTTTTGTAACTTTAAACAAGAGAATTAAGAATCATGTGAAATGGTGAAGTGACCGGAACAAAGATTGAGATGCTAAAACGACATGTTATATCAAAAGTGAAAGAGTGTTAAATGGCTAGATGCAAAATTCCCTAAAAATTCATTCCAAACAAAAATTCCTCCATTCCAACTACTTAAGCTTTTGAGTTGACAGAATAAATAATACAAAAACAAGGAAACAAATTCTACCATGTTTCACAAAAAGCACCAATCAAAACCACAATTACGAAGAAGCAAGAACACACTAAAGCTCAAGCTCCCGCTTCACTAAACGATGTCTGCTTCCTCAATTCCACATCAGCATTCCTCAAAAACTGGTCCCACCCGCTCCCACTACTCATGTCCAAATAATCGTAAGGAACTGCAGTCTTCAAACCCGGACGAATACCACATCTGCTCTCCACAACCCTAAATTCCACCTCATCTCTCGACCCCTCCTCCAATTCATCCCAAGTGAACAAAAGCGCAAGGGTCGACCCGCCCCACGTGTTAAAATCCAAGAGCTTAACCCGACTATCTCTCGTAACATACACATCAAACGTATAACACTCAGACCCAAACCCACCCTTCACCTCCTCCGTAAAAAAATCTCCGATCATCTTTCCCAATTCACCCCTCCTCTCGATAAGCGCCGGATAAAAATTAGTCACTTCCCGTTGACAAATCCCGACGAGTCGTTTAGAACGCACAAAGCAACGAAACTCCATCTCGGGCTGCCACGTGGCGTACCACTTCCGGAGAGCGAGGAAAAAAGTACTCGGGCGGGATTTGCTCTTATCGCTGCACGAATCGTACGCGTGGCAAAGATCGTGGATGACCGAGTCGGACGACCGGAGCAGCAGGACGATTTCGGAAAAACTTTTGCATTTCAGATTTCCGTTGGAGCTGATCCAGGCTGAGTCTTTGGGCGCGCTCCAGTTGAGTTTAGGGAAAACGGCGCCGCCTAGGGTTTGGATGGAGGTTTTGATTTTTGTTTCCAGATCGGGAAAGGAGGGGGGGTGGCCCGGTTCCTCTGCTTCGTCTTCGGAACCTTCTAGTGTGACGAAATCCTCTTCTTCTTCGGGTTTGTGGACCCGGTTTGGGAGGGCGTCGTCATTTGCGATTGAAAGAGGGAGGAGGAAGGGACCGGAATCGTCGAGGAGGTATTGGATGAAGGATTCGGGGAGCTCGTGGATTAGGGTTTTTATGGATATGGATTTGAAGTTTGGGTACCATTCTTGAATCTGGCACCTGTTTATGTCCACTTCGTTCATCTTGATAGAGCTTGAAATCACTCTGAAACAATGAGTGAATATAAGTTTCTTTAATTTAGAGAACAATTTGTGAAGGAGTATATATAGATTATTATTCGAAAAGGGAAAAAAGAATCGAAACCCTAGCTTAAGCTCACAGAGGCTTTCTCCTTGTACATATAAATTATTATTCTCAATAAATTTGATCTTACAATTTCAATGCCCCTACCTCACAAATACTGAAGACGGATAAACACAAACCGAATTAAATTTTAATATAATCCTCCGTTAATACGCGAGTCGAAAACATCGGAAAAGGAAACGGCCTCCCATAAACAGATGTGTATTTAACAAGCAAGAAAAAGAGATTGAGAAGGAGATAATATAACTTACTAGAACCAACGTGCGAGATTTTCAGGCGATGCTGATGGCGGCGAAGTGGTTGAGTTGGGTAGTGAAGAACGCTAGTTGCCGAAATCGATTTCTAACTTATAAAAAATATATAATTGAAGAGAGAGAAATAAATACTCACTAAAAATATTATATTGCCTAGTTTAGGTTTATGGATTGGGCTATGAGTTCAATACGAGTACGGTTTAAGAAAACAAAAAAAAAAAAAATGCTGATCCATTATGCAAATTTGTGAGTATGGCCCGTTTATATATCACCAGCCGGCCTGGTTATATTTGACATTCGAAGTCTGATAAAATAATAGAGAAAATTCTAAAAGATGCTCAATTTTTTGAGAGAAAAAAACATATTTATACGAAACTTAAAAGACATAGATTTTACGCATTTTTTTTGTCATTTATAATCTCACATATCTTTTGTTATTTATATTTGTTTCTTTGTTGTTTACACGGACTATCTCATTTTCACAAATAGATCATTTCAGGTGATAAGTAATAAGTTAGATAAATGAATGTAAACGGCACCTAGTCAGTTCCTTTATTTTATGTGTATACATATATATATTGAAATTTAGAACTACAAATACAAATATTGCTTTCACAATTTATAGTAGTACCTATAAAACAGGCCATGAATTATTGGAAATGACTACGGTGCAATGATTGTGATTAAGTAAAGAATGGTGCAATGAATTATTGGAAATGACTACGGTGCAATGATTGTGATTAAGTAAAGAATGGTGCACGCATAGTGAAAAATATAGTACTAATATTTTTTATTTATTTTTTGATAATATTAGAAACAATTCGAATTTTTACTTATTAAGAATAATATAATGTAGTAGAGTAGGATGGATTATTAAGGCCTTAAAATGCAATTTACGTGTAGTCTCATCAAACTCGTTGTTTACCCCAAAAGAATGTACTCTATTAGTAAAAAGCCAAAAAGAATGTGTTTGTATAAAGTTAGCTTACCCTAAGTTGATTTGTTTGGCTTATTAATTACTTTCACAATTTATCCTATAGAGAATTATAATACAACTTGAAGCTTGGCATTTGGTGAGCTCAACGGCTCAACCAACTTCTGATGGTTTAGATTTTTAAGCGAACTTTTTTATGCATATTATTGGTATGATGATCTCCAATATATATAGTTTGGAAAAAAACCAATGCCTTCACAATACAACTTCTTGATTACCCAGAAAAATCTTAACTAGAGTACAACACATAATTCAAAACAGCATCCGTAACCAAATTCACCTGTCGATTAATAACACGTGCAAAATTTACACTGCATAACTAAACAAGTAGTTATAGGATGAGTCTGTAAAATTTACTCGGGCATTTCGACCTTTCAGATGAAGAATCAAGCAGAATTAGTTTAACTGACAAGATAATGCATTTGCCATACAAAACCAAACACCGGTAAAAAAATTCTACGTTTACTCATTATCAGAGTCACCATCGTCACTTGAAGATTGATCCTTGTGATGCTGCGCTTCGCCGCCACTACCATCTGGGTTGCTGCTCTTTCTTTCTTTCTTCTTCTTCTGTTTTTTCTTCTGACGTTTCAAGCGTTTTTTCGCCGTACGTTCCTCTGCGGCTTTTAATCTTTCTTCCCTTCTCTGGTTAAATTCAGCTAATTCTTTCCTTTTCTGGTAGTCAACATCCATCCTTGCAAGCCGATCTTGTTCTTTTCGTCTCATTTGACGATACTGTCACCATCAACAACCCAATTTATAGTTGTGAAGTTAATCTTCCATAGACAACAGAGTAAAATTTAAAAAAAAAAAAAAAAGAAAAAGAAAGAGTAAGAGGAAGTCTATATAAAATTGCGCAGGAGTGACCTAAAACGAGAATGTGTTGAAAGGCCATACACATTGCATCACTTAGTTTTTTTGTGTTTTTTTTTGATATGCAATAGACAAGAACAGTTTGTGTGTGTGTGTGTGTGTGCGTGTTTCTATAATAAACTCTCAGATTAGGGCTACATTACCAAATGAAACAACAAGAGATACAATGGAAATGACCGGACATGATATGCAATTCCAACCATGATCACAAGACTAATGAATACGAAAGCTGAAGTTTAATCCACACATAAAAGTTCAAAAGCATAAAGCAACCAGAACAGATGACTTATTTGTTGAAATATGGATTTGAACACTTCATTTTCAAACTTACAGAACATAAAATATTTATACAGGATATGCAGACACAATTTAGTTTTTTTTCTAAAGGCATTAGAAACACATTTTTTTCTAGAGACAAGCACACTTACACCCCAAATAGAACACCTTTCATTCTTCTATAGAGTTTCTTAATAATATGAAAACTTGAATACATGAGGTGATAGT
>BMAC01000089.1:1480900-1540103 GCA_014905375.1 Phtheirospermum japonicum
CCGTAGAAGTTCCTTAGTTATTATCTCAGTTCATGTAATGTAAGGAGCCTCTTACAAAGTTCAGTTCAGATGAAACAGTTCATGAACGGTTAAAACAACCCAAAATTTGTGCATTAAGCTCCCAAATCAACCCTACTTTTCAAATTAGTATAAAACATATCCACAAATTACAATCGATGATAGTTCACACTCCAATGAGCAATGAACTCAGCTCCTCTCGCCAATCTTCCACGATTTCTTTTAGCTCTTGATTAGTTTCTTCAAGAAAAAATAAAATAAAACCGAAGAGTCTCCTGCCAGTTCCATTTTTTCCAAAGTTGTTTCATGTAATATAAATGTAATGGTAAATAAAGTTCCTTTTTCGATTACTACCATTTACAGTGAAGTACAACAACTACTCTACTGTCTTCGCCCTCTTCGGTCACATACTTTGGAGCACAAATCAGATGAAAGATATCTGTTGAATTACAAATTTACAATGGTTTTCTCGCCTATATTACCCAATTACAGCTTAGCTTCTAAATCCACACATCCTCTACCAGTAATTAGAGCTAATCAAGGAAACAAAAGCTCGTATCAGCGAAATCATCCAGTAAAAAAACAATAAATGCCCTAATTTGCAATATTAAATTTCGAGAGCTTTTCAGTTCAAATGACAACTAATACCTGATGGAAGTCACCAGAGCCGGAACCGGCGGAGCTGCCGGAGGTGTTGCTGACGCGAACAGGGACGCACTCGATAATTCGTCGGAGCTTGATTTCAAGGTCCTCGTCCTCGGGTTTGGCGGCGGGCGGCGTGTACTCAACCAGAGCTGAGGATGAAGAGGACGGCGGACGCGGAGGGAGAGCGGCCGGAGATCTGTCCGCCACCGTAACCATCTGCAAGTCGCCGGTGGCGACAGACGCCGCCCTCCCCGACGATGATGACATTCGCGAATTTTTTCTGTAAAACCCTAAACCTAGGGTTTCAGATTTGGGAAAATAATGGGATCAGTGATCGGAAATATACGCAAACTTCGAAAGATTAGGGATTAGATGATTGGATTGGTAAAGATGTGGGGGTGTAATTCTGTGGGAACTGAACGAATTCGACTGCCCAGAGTATCACAAGTCATAACATATTTTGGGGCTAAAATTTCCTGCCCTTCCTCCATTTCAATTTAAATAAGATTAATCAGTTATATTTGTATGTTATTCTTAAGAGAGAAAAAAACTCAGATTTTAATATGATACTCGTAAGGTTTTATTAAATAAATAATATATTTTTAATTAGGAATTTAAAAAATAATATATATTAAAAATTTTTGATTTTTTGGGTTGGGACGCCCTTGGAATGACGTCCCGCTCACATTCTAGAAGGTGAAATAAAAAATCGTTCTAGAATCCCGTACCAAAAGTGACTTTACTCTTTTTTGGGGTGAAATGAAAAAAAATAAATTTTTTTTAATATTTTTACAAAATTAATAATTTTCTCATTTACAAATAAAATTAATTTTATTAAATAATTAACAACTAAATAAGAAACGAATAAATTCGAATTTTCACATAATTAATAATTTATCACAAAGTAAATAAATTAAGACTTTTTCACATAATTTATAATTTCATATAAGTTTAATTTTTCACATAGTTAAGAATTTACACAAAATAAATCAATTGACATATTAACAAATTTAATTATTCACATAATTAATAATTTATATTTTTGTTAATTTATATGTTTTTGTTAATTTTAGTTGTTAATTACTTGTGAAATTTAAATTTATTAATTTGTGATGAAATTATTAATTATTTGAATAATTAAATTTGTTAATATGTCAATTGATTTATTTTGTGTAAAATTCTTAATTATGTAAAAAATTAAATTTATATGAAATTATTAATTATGTGAAAAAAGTCTTAAATTATTTATTTGTGAAAAATTATTAATTATGTAAAACCTTGAATTTATTCGTTTCTTGTTTAATTGTTAATTATTTAATAAAATTGATTTTATTTGTAAACGAGAAAATTATTAAGTTTGTGAAAATATTAGAAAAAAAAAATCATTTCAACCCCAAAAAAGAGTATAGAGTCACTTTAGATCCGGAACGTCTTTGGAATGGCGTCCCGCTCACATTTTACAACGGTTTTTTATTTCTACCTTCTATAATGTCACTTTAGGTCTGAGACGCCCTTGAGAATGGCGTCCCTCTCACAATCTATAACGGTTATTATTTGTACCTTTTAGAATGTGAGCGGGACGCCTTTCCCAAAGACGCCCCGACCCAAAAAAATCAATTTTTTTAATATATATTATTTTTTAATTCCTGATTATAATATTATTTATTTAATAAAACCATACTAGTATTACCCCGTGCGTTGCACGACCAACTATTTTAACGTGTCATCATATGTAATAATTGAACATTGTTGTTTTTAAATTACTTAAAATAAATAAATGAGTTATTATATATATATATATATGTAGAGTTAAGTAATATATATTCAGATGATGAATTGTTTTCTCTTTATTTATATATATATATATATATATATCAAACATGGGTTTGATTCACACTCCATGTTCTGAGAAATATTTACCATCCGAAAAGAGGAAAAAACGGAGTCTTTGTCTAAAGAAACGCGTTGAGAAAGGGCAGATGTATAGAACCTTTCAACGAGATAGTGCTTTTTCAACTCTCTCAAAATGGAATCTATTCCAAACATATATGCCATATATATATATATATATAATTTGGATCATGTGGGAACCAAATCCCTATGTGGGAACTAGGAACCGACACGATTCACAAGATCGATTTTTTTCGATGGACAAGATCATTACAATTAATTATATAATTAATATACTTATTTTGATGAAAATGTCTTATATGTAATTACACTAAATATCCCATAAATAAAACCATTAACAGCCGTAATTTCCTTAAAATCCATTCAGTCATTATTTACCAAAAATCATACAATTAAACACAGCCGCCTTTTTCATATCAGATTTCGTCTACCAATTSATTTCATTCCATATCTAAATAAATTTTCATTAATTAATTTAGATTATTTTAGATCTGTTAACTAATTACCAATGAATTTATTTTATTTTATATAATTATTTTATTCCGGGTTGTGTTGGGATTCTTAACTTGGGCATAAACACAGTCGTGCTATTCTCGTTTTTTTTTTTTATATATTTCTATTATTTAGCTACGGCAATGGATTAACTTCATTGGAGTTGACCTATTTTGTTTCGATTTGGTCACATCCAGGATAATTAAGCTAATGATTCACAATGTATTTGGAAGGATCCAGGAATGATTATTATTGATACAGTGTGTTTTCAACCTAGCTAGTCTATAGYAGTAGTTTCTATACAAGGGCACAAAATAAATATGACCACCGTAAATTAAGAGRGAATCATCATCAATAAGTACAACAAAGGTTTTCCTTAACACCAATAAACCTATTATTTAATAGAGATTTGCTGGAAATCAAATAATTGACAGAACAATGCTTTTTCTCGTTTTCCTTGTGATGGGAAAATTGCAACGTGTGCACGTTAACGAAAGCCATCTCTGTCGTAATCACCACCATTGTGCAAATGCTCCCTGCATTAGCCGAAAAACAATTAATAAAGAAGATTATTTATTTTTTTTAAGACCAATTTATAAATAAATAAATAAATAAGATTGACCAAATTCATTTAGTAATAAAAATATTACTGAAAAGCCAAGTAATTAGCAGCAAAATTGGTGAGCCATTTTACACACCAGCAACAAGTATATATTATTAGCATGCTTATACATCAGRTTTTAAGCATAGCYATCACAATCACATTCTWTTTAGCATGCTCATTCAGATTAGCCAATACATCATTAACATTCTTTTTAGCTATTACATAATTAGCATTTACATATAGTATGCTGCTAATATTAGTATACTCCCAAAAGATAATTACATATAACTAACATATGAATTACATATAATTAGCATACTCCCAGAAGATAATTGCATATAACTACGAATTACATATATTTAGCATACTCCCAGAAGATAATTACATATAATTAGCCTACGAATTACATATATTTAACATATTCCCAGAAGATAATTACATATTATTAGCATATAATTTAGATCCCACATATATTATTAGCATCAAGACAAAATATCCTAAAAGGGTTTGTATTAATTAATACCAAGACAATCAATAAAACAAATATTTGTATAAATTCACATGCAAAACCCAAACATGGTCCCAAAATTACTTCAAGATGCACATGGAAACCAAAAAACATAAATACTCAACAAGTTAAAACAATACACATAGCAAAATTAAGAAGCTCACCAGTAACAGTAAGAAAAAGGCAGCTTCTTGAATCAACATGAAAACTCAAAATCCCAAAGGGATTTTTTAAATTAACCAAGAAAATAGTTTCAAGAGAAAACCCAAAAAAACTAATAGGGTCAAATGGGGATTAAAGCATCTGCTTTCTTGAAGGAATTTTCCATGGTGCTTTCCATGATCATATAATTAGCACACGGCTAATTATGTTTCCAACATAATGCTAACTGTGTATCTAAACAATCTGAATCATTTCAGCATAGCAGTAAAATTATATCATCCACCTTCATTTTAATCAGCATATTGCCCACAAAAATTAGCAACTGAAAATTAATAACAAATCACATATTTTTCAGTTACAAAGTATAAATCTAATAAAATTATAATACTTCTCGCCCTTTTACCATACTGACACTATAATTTGGAAAAAAGATAATTATATTTCCAGGACACTCTAAAAATACTTGCTAATAACACACATTCAGTTTAGCACTTTCTGTTATGTTATGTAATATTAGCACCAGGCGTCTACTAAGCAACATTCTTATATATAACAAGCAATACCTTAAATAAATTTTAGCATTGCCATTATTTCATAAAGATACAAACCACAACATGATTTACAAAACAAAATATCAGCACCTAATTATAAAATTCTAACTCGTTAAAGAACCATTACATTGACAGCCCACATATTTTTAGCACAACCACACACAACATTCAACAATTAACAAAATAACAATCTATACCCCATAAAATATAAAACCCTAATTCTGAAAACCAAAATACTCCATTTGACGCGGATCTCCAATCAAAAAAAAAATGGAGACGACAAATATAAAAAAGATCTAACCTCTAAGCATCAACGAATATTTGAATGAGAACATCTATTTTTTCAGCACACTGCCAATTATTTATTTTTGCATCCTCGTTCATTTCAGCATGCCAGTTAGGTTATATCAGCAACATCAATAAAGTCAGCAAATCTAATACATATAATTAGCAAGCTTGTAATTAACAACATTCTCGTAAAAAAATCAATTATTAACATTCATGTAATCAAAATCAATTAGCATACATCCCGTAATTTTGCCATTCTCCATCTAAAATTAACAACATTCATATAAAAAAAACAGCAAGCTCCTGACCTGAGGATTATATTAGCATGCTGCTAACATTATATTAGCAAGCTCGTCGGATCTGGTGCCGCCACACACAACCTGAGGAAATCKACTGCCGTGGCGACGATTCGGTGGCGGCGTGAGTCCACAGCTAGATCTGGATCAAGCACCGCCATCGGCGAAGCACGGTGGTGAGATTTRGCTGGTCGGATTTTTCGGCACTTGATGAGACGRYGACCAATTCGAGGAGGGACCATCCCTGATTTCCGGCACTTGATGAGAYGGCAACCTTGGCGGTGCTGGGCGCATGACAGGTGAGGGATTCGGTTTGCCTAGCGATTGAGGTGGTGATGGGTTGAGAAAGACGGTGACTAGGTCTGTCTCTTCAGCCTTGATTTCGATTGAGGTGGTGATGGGATTTCGATTGCTTTTTTTTTTTCCCCGAAGAGGATGCAAAATGAATCAGATTTTGCTTCGTCTGAAAAATGGAAGTGATTTTGGGAGAGGATCTATGCCTGGTTTTTGGGAATATGAGAATCACGATAATACCCTTCAATGGACGTAAAACAAGCACGCTTGTAATAATATTAACATATCATACCTTAAATATAATATTGAATTATGGCCGTTTGATCAATAGATTTCAACGACCGGGATTGGTTCCCAGTTCCCACATAGGGGAAGGTTCCCATAAGATCCCACCTATATATATATATATATATATATATATATATATATATATATATATATATTAAGCAGAAAAGAGCACAATGTGTTCAATTTAATGAATGCCAACAATCAAGAAGTAAGATATGGAAAGAATAAATATCAAACGCGTAAAATGTCATTCTTATTTAATAAAAACAACATATTACTAAATTACATTGTCTTTGCAATGACTATTGAGTTCTACTTTGTATGTATGACCAAATTCATAATTATATTGCATTCAGTCATGAATTGAAATATAACAGACAATTGAAATGTATTTTTATAAATTATGAGGTGTTTAGTTGGAATTACATGAACCATACTTCATTTTAAAACACATGATTAATTATCAAATCACAATCAAGTAATGAGAACATGCATTAAAAAAAAGTATAATCAAGTTACTCATCTTTAATTTAAAAAGAGAAACCTGGACACATATATCTTTAATTTCTAAAAATAAGACAGCCACTTGTACAATCTTGGAGATAAAAAAAAATACAGTTATTTTCTGCACACATTGTTCCTCACGTGATAAATTTAAGTCTTTTTACCTAAGCATGCATTATTAGGTAACTTGATGACAAAATCTTAAAAAGCTTATGTTCAAGATGTAAAACACTTGAAGTAATTATATTAAAAAATACAAACTCTTGGGTAAAAAAAAGAAAAAATAACAAATTCTGAAATAGTTCTTTTACAAATGTAAGTATACATATGTAATGATCTTTATAAAGTAGTACTCATCCTATAATATTGTCTAAATTACTTTTTGGCGTTATAAACGTCTCAAGGAAGATGTTCATTATAAAATATTTGTTGTTCTTTGTAATTTAGTTAAACATCAGGTATAACTTTTCTAATTATCCTAATATTATGCTAGAAGGATGAGTACTATTTTATTTTAATTAATACAATAATGATGATTAATGTAAGAAATGATTTGGACAATGCACACTTCTAAAAATTGTCAATAAATCACCCTACATCATATGCTTCGTGGAAAATAAGTAATAGATCAAATATTCAAGTTTCACAAGAAAAATCCAAATACAGCTCTTCTTCAATCCCAAGTCAAACTTATGTTCACATTGCTAAACAACATTTATCTTATATTTTCATGAATATTTCACTAATTCTTTTGATTTTAATTATTCCCCTTCACCTTCTGTTCCTTCTCTTTTCCCTTATCCGAATTTTAGCTTTGACACATGTAATAGCAGTACTTCTAATGTAAGATAATTATTTTTCGACCTTCGAGAAGCTCTAGTCTCATATTTGTCATATGTGGATGATACTATGCGAAAACGAGAAGGGCTAATGCTAGTCCATCTCAAGAATTGACACTTATTTGGGTAGATTTAATCCAGGAATTATCCCAAAAAAACTCGATGGTACTAACGATCTTGTGCAGTGGTGATGAAAATGTCTTAATTTTTCTTACACTTTATAGAATTGCAAAGTAGATTTTCCCTTTTCAACAGTTTTTGTTGAAGAAACTTTAGCATCAAAGGTTATGTGTTGGACGAGTAGCGATCTAGATTATTGCCTCACAATCTAGAGAATCAAATGTTGTTCAATAATATAGTCAAAGCCAGAAAAACGCATCCAATAATGAAGGTGAAAAGAACGATCACTACGATACAACATCGAGAAGCATTAATGATTTAGCAAGGACGAGCCTCCTCCACTATCCATTTTCGACAATAAGGTAAATTAAGGTAAATATAAAATTACGTATGCTTTGATTTCTCAACAAGTATACATAAGCAAGTTAATTCTAATATTAGAAGTTAAAATTAAATTTAACTTCTAATATTAGAATTAAACTCAAGTTCTTTTTAAATTTTCTTTTCTCAAAACTCTTTTTTTTTTTTTTCAAAATACATAAAAATTATGTGGGGCTCAATTCCGCAACAAGTATAAGTAGGCAAATTAATTCCAATATTAAGAAGAGTTTCAAGTTTTTAATTTTAACTTCTAATATTAGAATTAAACCCATGTCCTTTTTTTTAATTTTTTGTAAAAACTCGTTTTTTTCTTTTCAAAATATATAAGAACTATGTGGGCTTTGACTTCTCAAAGAGGATACGTAAACAAGTTAATTTCAATATTTAGAGTTCAACTTTTTAATCTTTAACTTCTAATATTAGAATTAAACTCAAGTCTTTTTTATTTTAAAATTATTTGTTTAAATCTCATTTTTATTTTCAATATTAGAATAAAACACAAGTCTTTTTACCTTAAAAATTATTTTATATAAGTCTCGTTTAATTTTTTAAAATACATATAAAAAAAATTCAAACAACCGGTTATGCATTGAACTGGCGGTTTGTAAACGTAACTAGTTTTCATTCGGTTCGGTTAAGGTTAAGAAAAAACTGATTTAAAAAAAAATGAAGTATGTACCAATATTTGTGTGAAATTTCTCGTTTGCCTTCTTAGTTAAATTTTTTCACAAATACCTAATCAAACCTATTAAGTTTCACAAATACCTAACCAAGCCTATAAATTACAAAATATAATTATTATAATTTGAATAAACCCTCCTAAAATATCTCTAAACTTTCCCATTTGAAAGTTCTTTATTTATTCTTACAATCGATGTAATACTAAATTTCTTAAATATCTCCTCCAATTAAATCATCCTTTTAGATACTAAATAAAAATTACTAAAACTCATTTGTTTGTATATCAAGTTTTTTACATAATTTTATTTAATTTCTATGGACAACTCAACATTTATAATATATCTACTAGTTAGATTAATAATAATTATTAATTATATTTTAAACTATCGTTTAGTTGATTTTGAGTTTAATAGTTATAACATTTATGTATTATGTAACATAAAATAAACAAAAAATAAATATCTTATTAAATAAACAGAAAATCAATAGTTTTTTATTCCACCTTAATAAAAACCATATAAATCCTAGTCAACTTAAAATATCAACAATTTATTAGTTATAAAAAAGTGAAACATTTTAAAAAATACAAAAGGTCCCTTAAAACACACATGAATCAACATTAATTGTATAAATTACATTCATAGAAAAATAAGAACAGTGAATGCAGTGTAACTTAAATTTTAAATGAGTGTCAATTTATGTTAAATATTGTCAACAAAAAATAGTGCAATCGGACTCCAAGAATGAGGTAGTCGAGTTTTTGTCTGGTGGTTTGACTAAGGAATGGCGTGAGCAATTGCCCAGCACACGGTTGTCTTCTCTATATTTTATTCTGCATAAGGTGGCTATTTGCAACTGGGTGCCGACCAAGAATGCTACCATTGTCACTCGACCTCATGCTTTGTTTCTGTTCAAGCTGGGACTTGGTATCACGTTCAATTTTGGCCAACATGTTTTTGATGCAGTCACTCGGTTTGCTAAAACTAGAGCAACATCCTCCTTTTTCTCATCCCAAATTTACAGCCTTCTGGAAAATTAAGGTGTTAAGCCTACTAACGTGTTCACTGGAGAGACGGAGTGGTTTTCTCTGCGTGGCCAGCACACAACTGGAGCACGGATGGTTGATCTTCCGTGGAAGGCGCCAGCTAGGCCTGATGGTGCTTATGGTGTTGGTAACACCAGTACTAACATCGTCTAGTTTTCTGCTCCGGTGGTGCGCGCTCAAGTGGCGTTGCTTAATCAGCAGATTGATCAGCTCCAAGCTCAGGTCGGGCAGCTCTAGACTCTTCGAGACTCGTTTGTGGAAGCATTCTTGCTTTCTGACCAAAAAAGGGGAGATAGTGACGACGCTGGTGATGCGTTTGCTGATGATGGTGGAGACAATGCGGTTGTGGCCGAGGAAGGCGATGCTGATACGGATGTGGCTAAGAACAAGAGAAAGAGCAAGTCGAAGAAGAGAAAGGCTGGGAATGACGGGACTTCTTCTCGTCGGTCGAAGAGGACTCGTACCCGTTAATTCTTTATGCTTATTTGTGTTTTGAAAACAATGATTTTTAATTGTGACTTGTGTTATTTTTTGAAAAATATGTATTTGTTAAGGGGGAGTTTAATTTAGGGGGAGTTTGAACATTTTAGTGTGTCGTAGTTATTTTGTCCAAAAAGGCAAAAGGGGGAGATTGTTGAGAATCTTATTCTTGGCGATTTTTCCTTATTTTTCTTTTTAGTTATTTTTCTTTCTTGGTCTCAAAAGAAACTAGGACTCTAGATTTATTTTCTAAATTGTGTTTAGAATTTTATTTAGTTTCCTAGATTGTATTTATGATTTTATTTAGTTTCCTACATTGTGTTTATGATTTTATTTAGTTTCCTACATTGTGTTTAGGACTAGTTTACTTGTTTACCAAGTTTAGAATTCTTATCTTTTTAAGATAAGAAGGACAGTTTTTCAGAGACACAACACGAACAACTTGGAAGATAACGAAGACGCAACAAGGACGCAAGTGTAAGCTAAGCTGTTCACCTTGTAGACGTAGAAGATATAGAAGATTTGAGACAACGATTCAAAACACATACATTTTCGAAATTGCGTAACCAATGGAGAAGATTATCACAAGCGTCGCCACAATTATTTTAGTATGAAGTGTTGATACTAGGGTTTTTCATATATTACTTTGTATCTTTGCATATTATCACAAGCGTCGCCACAAGTATTTTAGTATGAAGTGTTGATACTAGAGTTTTTCATATATTATTGTATCTATGTATTTGATCTTGAACAAGTTAAAGTAATATAGTTTTCGGGTTTGTATACCTAGTTCGTAAGCACGTTTGCTTACGAACGAAATTTAATTTGCTGTGTTCGTTATATCTATTATTCCACCGCTTATTTTTATATAAACTGTTTGATGTTAGTTCTGGTATTTTAAGATTGAAATTAACATCATTTTACTGATACTTATTTACAACATCCATATGCCTACCTATTGGACGGGGTTTGGGGCAAGCCCTCTTCAAATGGTGCTTCGGAATTTACATTTGGAATAACTTGTAATTGACCATACCTCATCATTAACTATGCTAATCTTAGGGGAAAAAGAAGATAATTTTTCATATACCATGTAAAACAAATTAGAGGTTTTTAATATGCTTAAAAAGAAAAGAATGCTAATTATACTCTCTGTCTCGTGTCTTCTTCAAAATTTGAATGATTGTCACGGCAGAACATATAATTATCAAGTATAAATGTCATATATATGATATGATTATTCAATAATGTTACAAAAAACAATGTTTTTTAAAAAATAGTTAGACATCTGCAAAGTGAGTAATATAGAGTATTCAAAATAGTCATGTATATATTCAAAATATAGAGTATTCAAAATAGTCATGTATATATTGTTATGATCTCATCAGATATTTGAATATAATGGTTAATTAGTTTTATGATGGATAGTTTTACTTCTAACAAACCAATCACATGATTGTTAGTGACTTTTCCAGAATAATATTAGGGGAGGAGGGGTAGGGATTCAGGATGACGAACAAGACACAGGACCAATCCCCACATGCATATAAAATTTAAAATAATAGGAACATATTGAATATTTAAAAGTCATAGTTGGGTAAGTTGCTAGATACTATTATTTTACCAAAACCACAGATTCAAACCACCTAAATCACTATTATTTTTATTTTTCCTCCTAAACCATTCTCAGTTGAACAGCAAACAAACCGTGTTGGTAATCGTGCGAACGAGAGCATCTTTTTGGCGAGTTTTGTTGCTTATCAAGAAAATATAAATTACAGTTTACCTGAGCATTTGTTTTGTTCGTACTCCTAAATTCTATTGATGTGTTACAACGGTATCTTTTTTGACATTGTATCGTGCAGTGATTTCAAAAGTGAATCATGGTTCTTTTACCGATGGACGTTTGAAATTTCAAATGCGATAAAAAGGAAATTAAAGTTGAATACATTTTTTTTTTAAACAATGAGCCCCTTTTATGATTCATAAGATATTTTTAGACTTTATGTGATAGAACTTCAAAATGTTTAGAATCATATCAAATTTTATCATATCCTTTTTTCTCAAAATTGATGGTGAATAAAATATAAATTATGTAAGTTGGTCATTTAAAAAAGTGTATAAAGTCTCACATTTAAAATATAATAAAAATTTATATAATTTATAAGTAAATATCAGATTATAATGAGTATCACGTTATTAAAATCTATGCACTTAGTTATTGATACTTGCAATAACGGGCTTGAGTTTAAGTATTGGGCTTTGGCCTTTGATCTCGGTAATAGTGAACTAGGGCGTATTTCATGACATTGATTTTGAATTTTGACAATTAACTTAGAACTTATAACAATTTCGGTGGCAATAATATTATTTTATTTTAGTACCTTTTTAACAAGATTTACGCCAGAAATCAGAAGTACAACCCTTCTGATTAACTGATTATGGTAACAGTCTCTTTTGTAAATGGTTTATGTGGATTTTATCTCATTATTAAAATTCATTGACTTCCTTCTTTTGGGATAATTACAAAAACTACCCTCGGGAAGGTTTGGAATAATAACAAAATATTTCAGGATAGATTCAAAATTACAAAATAAAATAAATCCTTTATTTTACGGGGTAAGTGTTTTTTTGTTTTGTTTTTTTTGAAATACTTTTTTGCTTATTGAAGGAAAAAATATAAGAAACAAAGCTCAATTTTTGTAATTTTGATTTTTTTACAAAAATATCCCAGGTGAGCGGTGTTTTTTTTAATGATCCTTTATTTGGAACACAAACTTTATCAATTTCCTGAATCAGAGTGTTAAAATAAATGCCCATATCCCAGTGTTTCCTTGATGAAATAATGACACTTGATAAATAAGAAGCATGGGCTGCCAACAAAATCATCCACATAAATTAGTAGCATGGTTCAAAAGTTCAAACAATAAATTTCTCTCTCTTTTTACAAGAGCTCTCACATTGTGTACCTTCGTCTCGTCTCTAATTTATGGCATCTCAATTTGAAGTCATCCCCCAAGAAGCTACACTACATATAATAGTTCCAATACAAAGACAAATTGATTCTTACAAAACCCACAAAAGTCAGCAAAACGAAGCAAGCAATAAGCACTACTAGTGCTAGTAGACAAGCAACATAAATTGCAACAAGAAAAGTTAAAATGTAATATATTAGCAATAGGTTTAAAAAAACAAAGAAAAGATTGTTTGAAGTGACAATTCAGATCGTATTTTGGTTGAGACATAATTCAAATCGTGTTCGGGTTAAGACGCAATTCACATGAAACCCGACAACCTGTAAATATTTGCGTCAAATATTTATCAACAAAGAGTAACTTTTATCTTTTTAGACCAAAAAATCATTTTGTTTATCATATTATATGGTTTGGGGGTTCATTTTTAGGCAAAAACTTATAGAATAAATTATAAAGATACAAATGTGTGGAATCTAGAAAACAATTCCATCCTATCCACAAATAACACAATAACCCAAATTACAAACCACAAATGTAAAATTTTGGGTTATACGGGTCATTTCGGGTTGAATAGGCTATTGTAGGTCAATTTGAAATTAAACTACTATTTGTGTTATTCGGGTTGACTTCGAGTCGAACTTGAATCATCACGGATCGTATTTGGTGCCATGCCCGAAATTGTCAACTTCTATTTTTCAAGTATTTTCTTTTCAAAAAACATGAAAATGTTAAAGGCAGTAAAAAAAACAAACAGACAACGAAAAGCTATAGCTTACTTTTCCCCTCCACAGGCAAATCTAAAAGAGAGAGAAAACAGAATTAAAAGAAAAGAAAAGGAAAATAGAAGGGGAAAAATGTACTAGTTCTAGTGGTATGGGAAAAGATTGAAAAAAGTCAATAGAATGTGGGCCATTTTAGCTACTCCACACATATATCTGCTGGGGCCCAACACAAATTTTTTTTACAAAGATTCCACTTTCTGCCTTTTCCTTCCAAAATCAGTGCAAGCAAGCACAAACAAAAGTTTTTACAACGGTTTAACAAAGTATTGACAGCAAGTAATACAAAAAAATATTAGCCCCTCCACCACTGCATTTCCCCATGCCCATGTTTCACTTTCAAAAATTATTTACACCACACACACACACAAACACACACAACTGACCCTCTTATTATTACCTGATCATTTTTTTGGTCACCAAAACAAACATCTCAATAGTTGTTTACCCTCTCTCTTTGAGTCCCTTTTCTCTTCTTCCCCCTCATGAAATAGGATGAGTTTTCAAAACCATGCAATCCTGTGATTTTTCTCCATCCTTGAAAAAAAAATGAACTCCACTAGAATTTTTGCCAACTCAATATTTTTCTATTTGCTTCTCTTAATTTCCCCTGCATTTGGCCTCAACTTAGATGGCACTCTTCTCCTCTCCTTCAAATACTCCATCCTAAGTGACCCTTTATCCGTTCTTGATAATTGGGACTACAATGACGCCACTCCATGCCTATGGACCGGCGTAACGTGCGCAAATGTCGAAAATGCCCTTCGAGTGACTACCCTTAGCCTCCCAAACTCCAAGCTTCTTGGCATCATCCCAGAAGACTTAGGCTTCATCCCACATCTTCAAACTCTTGATCTCTCAAACAACATCTTGAATGGCAATTTGCCAAAATCACTTTTCAATGCCTCAGAGCTTCAAATCCTATCTTTATCAAGAAACTCAATCTCCGGTGAAATACCCGAGCCCTTTTCGGGCCTAACGAGCTTAAAGCTTCTAAATTTATCCGGAAACGCCCTAACCGGCCCTATCCCAATAAAAATCCAATCTTTCGAGTTCTTGGACTTGTCATCCAATTCGTTGAACGGATCATTGCCTCTCGAATTCAATGGCGATAATTTAAAATACTTAAACCTCTCTTCGAACAAGCTTTCGGGCTTAATCCCCCGAGAATTCGCGCGAAAAATCCCGGGAAACGCAACGGTCGATCTCTCGTTCAACGACCTCTCGGGCGAAATCCCCGATTTGTTGACTTTGAGCAATCAGAAAACAGAGTCTTTTGTAGGAAATGTTGACCTTTGTGGCAAACCACTCAAGAAACTCTGTGTAATCCCTTCGACTCTTTCGACACCGCCTAATCTCAACACAAACACTTCTTCGTCTCCGGCCATTGCGGCCATACCTAAGACAATCAACACCAACAACAACCCTTTTCAAGATTCTTCTAGAACAACACCAAATGCAGCTCAAAACAACCGAATCTCAACACAACACGTGCTAAAACCGGGGGCGATAGCGGGAATTGTAATAATCCCTTTAGCTGGCATTGGCGTTTTCGCAATGATTGCTTTATACATCCATCAAAGGAGAAAGAAAGCGTCAGATGATGATGTAAGCAAGCAATTCTCGTGTTCTGCGTTTAACGCGTACGCTTACGAGTTCAAGAAAGATTCGGGCCCTTCGTCATCATCATCAATGGTAATTAAAGAAACAAGAAATCTCAATCTCCCAACTTGGACTTGTTTAAGCATAAGAAATGGAGATGACACGTCAGAGCACTCGACGGGCTCGGATAGCGATCATGAAAACGGTAAGAACTATGCTATTACCGGTCAAATTAACGGCGAACAAGTTAAGAATGTGAGGTCATTAGTGATGGTTGATGGCGAAACGGAGCTCGAGCTCGAGACGTTGTTCAAGGCTTCTGCTTACGTGCTCGGGTCGAGCGGGCCGAGCATTATATACAAAGCTGTGCTGCAAGATGGGACCGCGTTTGCGGTTAGGAGAATCGGGGACGGTGTTCACGAGAGAATGAAGGAGTTTGAGAGTCAAGTTAGGGCTATTGCTAAAATGCGCCATGAGAATTTGGTGCGTGTTAGGGGGTTTTGTTGGGGAGATGATGAGAAGCTGGTGATTTATGACTATGTGCCTAATGGAAGCTTGGCTAATGTTGGATACAGTAAGTTTTTTTCTTTTTTCTTTTTTTTTAATACTTTTTTTACAGTTTATTTTTTTTGGATAAAATCTGAGATTGATTTATAATAATTAAGTTATGGCAGCATCATTGAGATTCAAGTTGAAAGAACATTCTCATTGTATGGATTGCTACATCTCTTTCAAGATAAAATTTTATCGATAATTTTCCTCGAACATGCATGAATATTGGGACCATAATAGTAGTATTAATTTATTTATTTTTAATAGTCTATTTGAGATAACAAAATGTTTATTTTACTATATAAGACAGCTTTTGAGACCACATTTGTGGTACACACTGTATGTTTTTATCACATTGGCTTCCATGTGAGGCAAATAAGGCTGAATAATCTTCACCAGACAAAACATAGAACAAGCCAGAGGCATGTGCTACCTTACCTCGTAGTTTTGTCTCTGTGTGTGTGTGTCAGTGTGTGACAGAGAGAGAGAGAGAAAGGAGAGATTTATGAATCTTGCTAATTAATACTACCTTTTGTCATGAGTAGATAGAACTTAATCTTCACACCGGATTTATGTGGGTTTTTATTATATGATATTTTATTCTGCAGTGAAATGACAATGACAAATGAAATGCTATTTCAATTGATTTTTATGTAAATGTGTTAGGTGCTAAATACTATGATATTGACTTTATGAAATTTTGGGACTCTGTTTGACCCTGCTCATTTCTTCTAGGATAACCTTTTTTTTAAATAATTTGCTAATTTATTAATTAACGAGTCCCATGATCTCTTCTTAATTAAAATTCCAGGAAAAATGGGCTCATCCCCATATCACTTGCCCTTTGAAACCCGGCTCAAGATAGCCAAAGGTGTAGCCAGGGGACTAACTTACATACATGACAAGAAAAATGTGCATGGCAACATCAAACCTAGCAACATTCTCTTGACACCCGATATGGAGCCCATAATAAGTGATTTGGGACTCCAGTGGCTCATACATGGCAAGAACAACACCCGCAAGTCATGCGGCCCGGCCCGACATTACGGCAGCAAGAGATCGTCCTCTTCTTCGCACGATGATTTACAAGGTCAACTATTTAACGGCAGCCCGTGCATTGCCCCCGTCGGATTCGTCGGGTGCACGTCTCCTTATCATGCACCCGAGTCGCTCGATAGCCTCAAGCCTAGTTCCAAGTGGGATGTTTACTCTTTTGGGATCGTGTTGCTCGAGCTATTAACCGGGAAAGTGTTCTCGGACCGGGAGCTGAGCCAGTGGACGGTCGGCTCGGTGAGCGAAGACCCGACTAGGGTTCTGAGGATGGCTGACGTGGCGATAAGGGGTGACGTGGTGGGCCGGGAGGAGGCCTTGTTGGCATGGTTTAAGCTAGGGTTTAGTTGTGCTTCATTGGTCCCACAAAAAAGACCTTGCATGAAAGATGCACTTCATGTGTTGGAAAAAATCCCATGTTGGTCAAACTAATACATGTAGTGGAATGATGTCGTGAGGTTTGTTTAGTTAAAAGGCACAAATAAACATTCTCATATTGGTCCTTTTGGGCTTAGAATGTGAAGTTATTAGTAATTAAGATGATTAATCATGTTGTCATGTGTCAAGAAGGTGATAATGGAGGGGTTGGCACGAATGTTTTGCTTTGTTGTTAAGCAATTAAACACAATTATTAAAGTTGCTGCATGTGTGTTGTGAGACTGATTGATTAATATGGTTATCAAAAGAAGAGGAAGTTGATTAGTTGACTGCAAAGCAGCTACGTTTTGACTAATTTGTGTATTGTCTATTTGTTTAGGTGAGATCTAATAATACTCCAAAAGAATAAAAACATTTATGTTTTTACTTTGCCTTACGAAGGAAAACCCATGAAAATTATGTTTTATCAAAATATAAGTCCATTCACTTTTTAACGACAATGGCTCCAAAAATAAATAAATATATAAATAAAATCCATTTAACTGCAACCTAAAAATAAATTCATCGTTATAATTTTTTTAGTTAAAGTCCATTAATCTGAGCACAATATAATACTTTAAACTTAGACCTTTTTTTCTTTTCTCTTTCTTTTTTTCTTTTTTGCCTTTGTATAATGAGGGCAAGGGAACCGGGCGCTAAGGGCAAAATTGTACAATGTATTATAATAAGTGCGTGATTGGAAATTATAACAGCATTTCTAATGTTATGGTCCATTTGAAAATCCATTTTTAGTGAAATATATAAAAGAAAATGGCGGGGGACACTTTTTTCTTCATTTTTTACTTTTAGTTTTATCACTTTTATTATCATTTTCTCACAATTTTGCTATATATGTCAGTTAAAGTTCACAAATACATTAATACACACTTTTTGTACTATTTCGTCCCCAAATGATAAACATGCAATTGATTTCACATAAATTAAGAAATGAGTAGTTTATATAGTTAAGTTATTAATTTAGTTAGTATTTTCTAATTATACCCTTCTTAAATTTATTAATGTCAATTAATACTAATAAAAATCAGTGTTGGAATTAGTACTCCGTCCTATTCATAATAATAGACGTTTTAGGTGGTTACGAAAAATACAAATTATAAGACGTTATGTAGATTTTATTCCAAATTTGCCCTTAATGCCCTTAACACACATTAATTATAGTATTTATTTTCCCACAAAAAGTCGACCGACTGTAATTTCTAAACCTGAAGGAGGGAGTAATTGAAACGACAAAAGGTGTTAAATGAGTGTATTAATGAAGGGTATGACAGACATTTTTTTGAGTTTCTTAATTTGTGTGTTTTGTGTGCTTGAATGTTCAATATATTGAACTTGAGGGAGTATATTTGTTATTGGAATAGTAAGATTTTGTATTGTAATAATCAATTTTTAATTTATCAGGTAGAAAACTAGTATTTTAAGAATATTAATTAAGGGTATGTGTGGAAATGAAAAATTAATGATATACTAAATATGGTAACTGGACTATCTTTGTGGGACGAATGAAAATAAAATAATGGACTACCTTTATAGGACGTGACAGAATGAGTACTATTTTATTATTATTTTTGAAGTTTCTCTCTCTATTGTTCCTTGCATTTCTTTCTCTCTTTAACACATCTTTCACTTTTATAAAATTAAATAATCATCGCATGTCTACAATTCTCTAAAACACTTTCCCAAAATGGACTATATAACATTAAAGTTGCTCTAAGAGATCTCCAATTAGTTCATTGAAGATTTATACGTAAGTAATATGGAGGGGATGTGAAAGTTACGTGTCGTAAATTGACTTTTGAATCAAACTTTTAATATTTATTTTTTTTATTAAAATAAAAGTTTGTTCGTAAGAGAACGGAGCAATTGTAAGTGGTAAGTTTGACTCGAGTCGAATCTCTCGAATAAGACTACTCGTAAGTAGATTTTCGTGTTTGATTCACGAATGAGAAAATAAGGAAAAAAAGCTACGCTAAACATTCGATCAAAGTTTTGGTTTGAAAGTTGTAATAACTAAGACGATAATTTAAATGACGAGTAATGAAATCAAGAACTTTGAAAAGATTAAGAAAACGGGGGTCTAGGGCTCTAGAATCGTTTTCACGATCAATTGACATTTTATCGAACATTTAATCTACGAATTGGGGTTGTCAATCCCAACTTATAGATTAAACACCCGACAATCCCAATTGATGGCTCTAAACGATTCTAGGCACTAGACCCGTAAATTCTAAATACAACTCATCAAGAAACGCAGCAATTCAAATTCAACGCAAACTTGAACATGATTCAACAATGAGTTTGGAAGAACGCAACAATGAAAAATGAACTTTGAAGAACAACAATTATAATCATATGAATCTCTAGCAATTATATAACATGAAATTATGAAAAATGCAAGAAAAACAATCACGAATCTAGAACATCATAATCTCAACAAGAACACATAAACAAAGCAACACAAATTTTGAATAATAAAACAAGGGAAATTGAAAGCTTACTAATGGAAATGGAAAGTTTCACCATTCAAATGATAAGAACACGAACGTTGAGATTCTAAGAACTGAGCTAAGATTCGATGTTATAAAATGGAAGAAAGAAATGGAGAACACATAAGAGAGTTGGGCCATCAAACCCTAGGTGGGTTCAAAAGCTTGGAATTATAAGAAACAAGTTCTATTTATAAGAGTGAAAGTGAGGGCAAAATAGCTCTTTTGCCCAAAAATGACCAAAAATGGTCTGACCACCGATACTGGAAAATGGTCCCGTCGATGTACGCATCGATCGAAGGTTGTGCTTTATGGGTGCGAGTCATGTTTTCGTCAAATCTAGCCAATTGTGATTCTCGGGAACGCTTCTAGGCTTGATCGATTATCCTAAAACAAAGAAAAGTAAAATAATATAAAAATATATAAAAAGTAAAAGAGAAATATGAAAAACAGTTAAAAAGGCGACAAACGCTATGAAAATGCAAAATAAGGAAAAATGGGATAAAATACGACTAAAACCCAACTAAAGCACACACGAAAAGACACAAAAATACACGAAAACTACACACAAAATATGTACAAATCAACTATCATCTTTAAAATTGTGTTCCGTTAAAAAATTTGTTTTTTCAGTCTCTAACCAAATATTTGTATGAGACCGGTCTCATACTATAAGACCACTTTTTACCATGCCCACCTGCCCGATTCACCCGCTGCCTGACCCGCATACCCACCCCTAACCCTAACTATAAAAGAAAAGAAAAATCAGAATTCATTTATAAGCCTCCTCCCCTCCCCTCTGCTTCTCTCTCTCTCACCACTCATATGCTACCATCGGTCACCGTTCTCCAGCGACGGCCACCGTCCTCCGGCGACGAAACTTAACAAAAACTATATTATCTAAATTGTCTCGACTCTCTTGTTCTAAATCTGAAATTCAGTTTACGAATGAATGTTCCGATAATCATAGATTGGAGGTCAAAGTTTACAAATTGCAAACTTTGACATCCGATCTACGACGATTCACCGGGTTAATTTCAGATCGCCAACCACCACTCAACTCCTTGCATTGCAATATATGAGATCCCCAATTTATATTTTCAAATTGGGCCAAAATCGGCACTGACGATGGTAGTTTTTTTTTTCTTTCTCGTCTCTCCATTTTCTACCATTTTTGGGCGGTCCATCACCAATCCGGTGGTGCGTTAGTGTGTGTAGGGGTGATGGTTCATGAGCCGATGTAACCCATTTTGATTTTGGGCAATTTGAAATAATAATAGGAGGTTTTGTGATTTTTTTTTTTTTTTTATTTTAAAATGAATTTGTACAAATGGGAGATGAAACATCCATATTGATGATGCCTTTGTTTCATATTTTTCTTGTTTTCTACATTGGTATGATGGTATTTGATGGATAAGGATGATTTCACGAGTCTTCCCAATTCTTTTAGGTTGATGTGAACGAGTATTGCATTCAAAGCATCACAAAAATAAATTAAAAGTATCGCAAATTGTGCTAAAAGTACCACAAATTAAATTAAAAGTATCACAATTTATAAGAATATCACTTCAAAATATTATAGTTATGAATAAAAGTATTATAGAGTGCATTAAAAGTATCATAAAATTAGCTAAACGTTTCACAAATTTGTTTAAAAGTATTACAAATTAATATGATATTTTCATATTAATATATTACAAATTACAGTAAAAGTATCATAGTTTAAGTTAAAAGCGTCACAACTTTTACGTATAACTATTTTATAGTATACAGTTATATGGAGTATTAAACATTACTAAAAAAGTATCACAAGTTTATTTAAAAGTATCACAACTTTAGGCAATAATATTGCATAATATAGTTTATGTGTAAAAGTATCATAAAACACAGTAAAAGTATCACAACTTAAGTTAAAAGTATCACAGCCTCTAGGTGCAAGTACAGTATATTATAGATTTTTATCAAGTATTACAAAATGCATTAAAAGTATTAAAAAAATATGTAAACTTTTACGTATTATGTTTTGTGATATGTGATCAACCTTTTCTGATACTTTTAATATCTAAGTGTAATAGGCATGAATATAAGGAAAAAAAAATTAAATTGTAGAAATAATTGATAGCTTAACTAAAATTTTGTAATAATTTAACAATAATATAGCGATATATATATATATATATACATATATATATATATATAATATGTGTTACTTTTACTTGATTTTATGATACTTTTACTTGAATCAGTTATACTTTTAGCTAATTTTGTAAATCTTAAAACTGGACAGATTTTGATTTTTTTTAACGGCGACGTTTTTTTTTTTTTTTTTTGGTTGAATTTGCAGTTTTGTAGAGTGAGCGAGACGATTACTCGATTTTGTGATACTTTTTTTTTTTCGAAATTTCGCCGGTGAATCGCTTTAAAGTGGAGGTTAAAACTGATGAATTTTGTGACTTTAACCTTAGATCTACGACGATTAGAGCATTAGATTGTAAATCCAATTATGAATGTGGAACGAGAGAGATGAGACGATTACAACGATATTAATTTGTAATCGTCGGTAAATAGTAGAGGCGGCGGCCGGCGATCAGTAGTGGCGGGCGGAGTCCGGAGGTAGGGGGAGCACACTTGTTGTGTGTGATAGAAAATTAATATTTTTTCTTTTTTTTTATTTTTTAAATGAATGGGTTAGGGTGGATCAATTAATGAATTTGGTAAAAATTGATCAAATATTATGAGACCGACCTCACACGAGACCTACTCTTATAATATTATTTGAAAGTAAATAAACACACACACACCACAGTCTCACAAACTTCCATTTTCTTTGTATATATTCTTTACCGCCGGTTGAACCAAAATAAAATAAATTCCAATTTTTTTTGTTTTGTTTGAGCACAACTAAGTCTAGTTAAATGTTAAAAAAAAACAAACCACAAATTATTTTACAGTAGAACTATTAAAATAATATAATTAACAAAACAACATTAAGTTAAACAATCTAAAATTCTCTGTGATATATCCAAAAACATCTTGATAAGTTATCTAATAAATATATTATTAGGAAATTTTACGGTGCCTTTTAAGGGCATCATGCCCCTCACTCCCCTTCATTTACAACAATAGTTCTCGTAATTTAAAAAATTTAAAATTAATCTAATAGTTATAAATACACCCCACTAAGTAAGAAATAGTGCCGTGAAGGCGCCGTAGAATTCTCCTTATTATTAATTAGTGCCCTTCGTATACTATATATCACATATACTTCCCACAATCCCACGATCATTCTAGATTTTCGATTTACTTTGTTTAAATAATTAATGATTTTGATGATAAAAGTGAAGACGGGTGTTCACAATTCAATAGACTATCTCATTAAGTTCACAATTTATTTTGCCATGTAATTTTTTATTTAGTGAAAACTAGCGATTGGAGAATGATTTCTTTATAAAAATCTATTTTTACTTATTATGCGGACATGCTCTACATATTAATCACATAAAGTTAATTGGATTTGAAATTTGAACCGATTTGAATCAACAAATAAAGAGGAAGAACTAATTTACAGGTGCAATAACATTAATAATAAATAACAACGAGCATGCAGTTTAAATGGTACAATTTACCATTTGAAGTTGTATACATTTGAATTCAATTCACGTATCTTTTCCCCATACTTATTCAAATAAAACATTTAATATACAATTGTCTCACGACCGGGCCAGACAAGGTTGGCCCATAAATTGCCGAACCAAAATGAGCCGGGCCAAAGGGGGCGGTTTTCGGGCCTAATGTATAAAATGTGTAAATGGAGAAGAAAATCTGTTGGCCGCAAGACCAAATAGGCTGAGTCAAAACAGGGTCGATTTTTTGGGCCTGAAAAATAGGCCCAAGAGCTCGTAAAATTCGGATTGTGTCGGGCCAGCCCACGAACCGGGCTAAATCTTGACAACTCTAATTGCAGAAGATGAAGTACATATATTGGGATGGGAATAACATTTTTAATAATAAGCATCCGAAATAAGTAAAATCGAGGCCAAACTACATTTTATTTAGAAATATTTATGAAGTGAAAACTGAATAACTCGTAAAACTTATTCGGCTCAAATTATATTATATGTTGTAATTAAATAAGATCAGCCAAAGTATTTGAGCATCTCCAGTGAAATGTGAATTGGGTAAATATTTTCGGCTCAAATTATATTATATGTTGTAATTAAATAAGATCCGCCAAAGTATTTGAGCATCTCCAGTGAAATGTGAATTGGGTAAATATTTTACCACATAAGCTCAATGTGCCAAGAAAAAATGTAGACAACGTCTAGCACATCTAGATGGTGTGCTTAGACATTGTCTATTTAACAATTTATTTTATTTATTCACTCATTAATATTAATTTATTTATTTCTCTCTACTCTCCAAATAATAATATTATATTTATTATGTCATTAAGAATTCATATTGTACTATTGGAGATGCTCTTAGATCTTAAGTTCTAGACATTCTATTTGGAAATATCCTAAAACTATGACCTATGATGTTAGATTTATGATTATAAATATTGCTTTGACTCGCATATTTTTATCAAGCAAACAGAAGAATTAATAAAGCTCCTTATCTTAGTTTTATCAAGCAAACATAGAAAGAATTTTTATCACGCAACCACTAGCACCAGCGTGAATACACGATTATATATAAAACATTTATATATATATACATACATTATAATATTAAATACATAAATTTTAAGAATGTATAAATAATAATAAATAAAAATATATTATTTAATTTACCAATCGTAAATATTTTTTTTATAAAATAAATTATTAACCCTATTTATATTTCTAAGTAAAAATTGGTGATATACCCGAAATTGAGTATTTATCTGTTGTACTTGTATAATATTAATGTAATAAAGTATTTTTTTAATAATACACCAAATAATATTGCAAAAAGACAAAAATTTAATTGTGAAAAATAAAAATAAATAGAGAAGTATATAGACTTTTTTCTAAAACTATATTTGAAAGATATTAATAAAAAATAACGATGAGGAATATATTAGATTTGATAAAAATATACATCAAATTTTATTCAAAATAAAATCATATTTTGCAAATAATAAAGAAAATTTCACATATTTCAAATAAGTTAAAAATGAAAAAAAAAAAGTTGAAAATATAGAGCATTTTGTAATATCATAATACAATTTGAGATCCATTGAAATAATCTCAAAAATATCAAATATTATGCATTTTCATCTTGTACATAATATTAATAAATCAATAATATATGCTCCACCTTCAAAATTATGTAGCTAATCTGTGAAACGAGAAATCGGTATGTGATAAGAATTTAAATAATCACTCTAATCTGGTGGAAATATAATGGGGTCAAATTCAGGATGAGGAATTTTAAAATTTGAATTACAAAAATCATTATAAATACTACAATAAAGATCATTTTCATCTGGACGATTATTTAAGGTATATGGAATAACCTATAAATTACACATAACAATCGTGCATTTTCAAAATTTTAGAAAATCTCATCAAAACAAAACCACATGCAAAAAATAATTTATATAAAAAAGAATCGGAAGTTTATTTCATTTCTAATTCGTGACTAAAAAATAAAATACAAATACTGAGGAAGAATACCATTTGCCTATGCGAAAAGTTGAACAGTCATTAGAACTCATTTTCGATAGCTTATAAAACTCCACTTCACATCTCAGTTCAATCATACACAAAACTCGATCATCAATTAAGAATTATAATTAGAAATCAAAATCAAAGTTCATATGTCAAATCTGTTTGTGGGGAAATTCAAGAATGATAATGGAAGATTTTTAAGAAGGATAAACTAGATAGATATTAGTATGGGTAAAAACCAGTGTTTTAAGCTCCAAACTCCGCGTAGTGTAAATAGCGTTGTATATTGTGTGAGCTATTTAAACATGTTATTTCATTTCTAATTCATGAATAAAAATAAAATACACATAATGAGGAAGCGTATGCTTTGCCTCTCGGAAAGGTTGAAGAATGCGACTCATTTTCGATAGCTTATAAAACTCCACTTGACATCTCAATTCAATCATACACACAAATCGGTCAAGAATTATAATTAAAAACCAAAATTAAAGTTAATATGTCAATTATGTGTGTGGATACATTTAAGAATGAAAAGGAGAATGATAAGGAAAGATTTTTAAGAAGGATAAACAAGATAAATATTAGTATAAATAAAAAATCAGTGTTTTAAAATGCGTATCACGCAAAAAGCGCGTTGCGTTTTGATCTTAACATCGCGTAGTGTAAATAGCGTTCTGTATTTGCGTGATTTATTTAAACACGTTATTTTAATATTAAATTATATATTTATTGTGAGTTATTTTTAATATAAAATAATTATATTTTTTTTCTCGAAATATAACTTAATATGTAATCTCAACAAACAAAGTATAAAGATACCAGCCAAAAATTACAATTTATAAAATACAATAGAAAACAAAAAATAATATAGAACTTTATGATAACATATAATAAAATGTTAAAATTTTGTAAGAATATCTAGAAACAAGTTGACAAATTGATCAGCATCATTAGGTCAAATAATATTAATGAAAAATAAGTATCAAAGAATTAGTTAATAGGTGGATGGTTTCTATTTATATGGAAAACAAAATTGTTTTCTGTTTATATGGAAACACCGATGAAACCAGGTCAATAACATAATATAAATAAAGAAATAACATAATATAAATAAAGAAATTGGTGTAAAAAATTACTTAAACACAATTAATATTGGATGTGCAACAGAGAAACAACATGGGAAAGCAAGTTTAAATTTTAAATAAATAAAAACTGTGATACAAAATAATAGGGGGGAGAGAAAGTGAGAGACGACAAGAAAATGAGACGGGTGAGAACGAGAAAAAGCGTAGAATTCTATGTGTACATTAAAGTAGTGGGAACTTCTACGATACCTTCACGACACCATTCCTTACTTAGTAGGGTGCATTTACAACCATTAGATCAATTTTAGACTTTTTAGATTAAGAGATATACGATTGTAATGGTTGTAAATGAAGGAGGGGGTGGAGGCCTGATATCCTTATAACACCGTAAACTTTTTCTAAATTAGTATAATAGGTAGATAAGTGGATTCATGCAAATTACCTTCCCTCAAATTACTTTCCCTTCTCGGACTAATATTTTCCTTCACTATTTCAAAAATGTATTTCGTAAATTCTTTATATTGAAATAAAATTATTCTTTATTTTCTAATTTGGTTCTCGACTTATGAGAAAGTTTTTAATATTTGAAAAGTGAGTTGAGAATGACAATTGTTTTAGAAAAATATGACAAATTTGTCATTATTTACACAAATTAAATTTTATATATATGCAATTTACGGAAGATTAAGAGAATATAGTGCATATATTTATTTGTGTGATATTATATGTATATTTTGTTCGATAATATATGTATGATGTGTGTGATGGTATATGGGTATCATATGTGATGAGTATAATTGTTGGTAACATGAACATCCATCATCATCGCACATTTCATACATGTATCATCGCATAGATTATTCATATACTATCGCACATAACATACATATACCATCATACAAAAGGGGTCGGGTGCACCATACTTTTATATGTGATGAATATAATTGTTGGTAACATGAACATCCATCATCATCGCAAAGAACATTCATGTATCATCACACAAAACACTCATATACTATCGCACATAATATACTTACACCATCACACAGAAGGGATCGGGTATATCATGCTTTTAGACAAATAGAACATTCATACATTATCGTACAAAATATTCATATACCATCTATATATAAAAATCTATTTATAGAAAATAAAGACAACAAAGATATAATTTTCAATTGATATTTAATTTAATATTAAAGTAATTGATAAAAAAAAATTAAATAATCTCGTAATCTAAACTTACACATATATATATGTGTGTGTGTATATTGCATTTATATAATAAACAAAAAGGGATTGCATTCGTCCATAGCAGTTAGTGTTCGTTGCCTTTGTGGAGGTGGAATATTGCTTCATTATGTACTAGTTCGATATAATACTTTTCACATATAATTTGTAACCAACACAATCAGCTTCTTCATGATTTGATCCAGGATGTTTGCATTTGGATTTTTTTGAACTAGAGTAGCTTGTGGAATAGTTTATCAATAAATGTCAGTGTATTTAGCTTTTGTATTGTACTCTGTTGTCTAATATTTTACAACTTAGCCAGTGTATGCATGATATTTGATTGTAATATGCATTTGTGTATGTATAATATTCGATTGTAATATGCAACTAGTCATCTCCAAAGGTTAAAATAAATATGGGTCATCTCTCTCTCTTTCAATATTTATTTTGTTATTTCAAAATTTGTAATTCAGTTACTATCTTTCTTACATCTTGGTCCTCTTTATTATGTTAATGGGGTCACAGACTTTCATAATAAGGTCTTGCTCATTTATCATTATCAGTACCAATAATCTTATTACCAGTGTTCATAATCATATTACCAGTCCTAATAATCATATTATAATCTATATTACCAGTACCAATAATCTTATAATCAATGATTATAATCATATTATCAGTAATAGTATTCTCAATAATCTATATTACCAGTACCAATAATCTATTATCAGTACCAGTAATCTCAAACCCGACAGTAGTAATCATATTATTATTAGTGCTAATAATAAAATTATCATAACCAATAATCTTATTACCGGTGATAATCTTATTACTGTTTGTGGTAATTTTATGCATCTACTAATAATCTCATTACTGCATTATTGATTTTGTTAAGTTATTACTGGTTGTGATAATTTATAGATCAATGATTGTGATAATTTTACCGCAACCAGTAATAATCTAATTATTGTATGCGGTATCTTATTAATGGTTGTGTTAATTTCTGATTTTCTCTTTTGAAATACTGTAAAAATAAAACTTTGATTGGTGATTCAACAGGGCAAACGAACTCCGATTGGTTTTAAATTTTGCAGGTAGACTAGAAATTATAACAAAAAAATCAATGGTTAAAATTTAAGGTTAAATGGAAGTCGGATCTGGTCGAAATTGACGCCGAAAGTTCCTGATTTTTCTGTGTGAAAAAACTTTGAAAATCAAAATTCTACCATACAATTCAACAAGGCAAACGAGTTTCGATTAATTTGAAACTTTGCATGCCAACTCGGGATGATAACAAAAATAAATAGTAAAAGATTTCACATTAAACCGACGTTAGAGCTAGTTAGAATCGATGTCGTGAGTTTGTGGGAAGAGGGGAGAAAGTGGATTGAGTACATGAGAATATTTTGACAGATTATTTCAAAATGTAATAGTGTGAAAAATAAAAAAAGAAGTATGAGTTCTAGTGGATTAAAATATCTTATGTTTATATTTATTTATCAATCATCCAAAGACTTATGCCAAAATTTTCTTTTCCCATGATTTCAGGTTCTCACCGAGCTGAAGCCTTTTGTGGCCCTCGCCGAAAAACTCGGCCTACTCGCTGTCCAATTAGTAGAAGGTGGCAGTGGCGTAAAAACCGCAAAAGTCACAACGCTTCCGCTAGAGCCCCCCGATGATCTAGACACAAGGTTGCTTCACGCCATGATCACAAATCCCACCTCGAGCGCCTTCATGAATTTAGTAAATGCCAGTTTCACTGCAAAGCAAAGAGGAGTCTGTATTACCGACGAACGTGTCATCCTAGACGGAACGCCCGAGAGCCTGCTCGAGATGATCCAAGTTCAAATCGCGAACGTTGAGTCTAAATTCTCGAGCCCCATTTTCGATTCCGACGAGATTAAAGTGGAGGGCAGGGTTAAAGATGGAATTCCACATTTGAGGAGAGTTGGGTCTTTTGAAGATGGAATTCCACTATAAGTAAGCAAAATTTTATAGCTGATTGTTGTGTTGTTATTTACTGTACGGCAACGTGTTGTTGGGTCCATAAAAATAAATATAATTTCTCAAGTGAATTTGTGTTTCGGGTGATGTTTCGTGTTGAAACCGTGTCATCTCATGTTTATTCTTTTATTATCTAATGTACGTGAGGGAATTACAACAGATTTTGCCCTTTACTATGTTTCTTCAAGAATGTAATCTACTCAAATGTGGAAAATCATATAATGCTCTAATAAACTTCAACTACATACTTTGCTATGATCACCAAGAAACAACTAAAGGGATCATTTTTATTTATGAGCCAGAAAGGAATGGAAGATGAGCCACCGTTGCCGGTACGGCAAAATTGAGATTATGGACAGCCAAATATGCAGCAATACCAGCAGCATATCCAGCAAAAGCAAAACCACTCACCTGCCCAATAAAATAAAATAAAAATTAAAAAAAATATATATATCATCTGTAATCAACAATCAGAGAATTGCATTGCAGCATCTTATTATACCTTCCGTAGGTACCAAAAGAAATCCACTTTCTCCATCCCCATAAATGCAACACCAGCAGCAGAGCCGATGACTAACATGGACCCACCTGTGCCAGCACAATATGCTACCAGCTGCCAAAACTCGGAATCTTGAGGAAACGAAGAGAGATCGTACATTCCCATTGTCGCCGCAACCAATGGGACATTGTCTATAATTGCCGACACAACTCCAATTGAACTTGCAATCAGTTCAACATTGGCAATATGGGTATCAAGGTAATTTGCTATTTCCCGCAGAATACCTGCTGCCTCCAGGCTGCCAAGTAAAACACATATAGGGTTTTAAGAATTACAACCAGATCATTATTCGAGATAATTATGACCTAATAACAAAAAAAGCACACCTAACCATCAAAATTACATAAAATACCCTGAAGATTAATCCAGTGTTTAACTTAAGGGGCTAACTGCAATATTTTTATAACTGTGAATGAGGGTTTTGAAATGTCTTTTGATTTTCAAGGGGTAAATATACGCCAAAATAAAATCTCACGAGTATTTTTGTAATTTTGAAAATTAGCTGGGTTCTTTTGTAATTAATTCAAACCTCAACGGTGATTTTTGTAATTAACCCTTCCTATTCACATAACAAAGGCGTTATATCATGTTACGAAAACTTTCCTTGAGATTTGAATTAAAATAAAACCCAATTATCTTTAAAAATTACAATTACCCCTTGAGGTTGGTATTTTCTTACACGTCCCCCATTGAGGGAATTATCTTTGAAAGATAGTTTTTTTGGCCCAATTAGGCTAAACCTCTTGGTATTTTTTGGAAACAACCGAACAATGAATGAACAGTACCTGCTGACTGATAAGAGGATACCAAGGAAGAAAAGAGCTCCCTGAGTGTCGATTCTAGATAAAGCCTGTGGTACTTTCAACCGCTGTCTCTCGGATTCACCGTAGTGAATGGCATCGGTGAGGAGCCAAAGAACCCCAAGCCCGAGCAGCATACCCATGTAAGGGGGCAAGCCCGTCAATGCTTTGAAAATCGGGACAAACACCAAAGCGCCAATTCCTACTGAGAAAACGAGCTTGCCTCGAGGCGCCATCTGTTCGGATGCCAAAACGTCAGCTGAACTCTGTCCTTTCCCATTAACTTCACTGAAAGAAGAGAAAAAGTTATAAATATGTGGTTAATTTGTTAATAATTTTTAGGGTTTAATTACAAAAAGTGCCCTTGAGATTTGACCTAATTACAAAGAAACCCAGCAAACTTTCAAAATTGCAATAATACCCCTGAGATATTTTGTCTTACATGTGCTCCCTTCATAAGTTAGAAAATAAATAAACAATAATAATAAACTTTTTCACATTTATAGAAATATTACGGCAAGCCCTTAATTTTAGCACTGAATCAACCCTCCGGTGTATTTTTTGTAATTTTGTGTTTTCTTTTTTTTAATAAACCCTAATTTTTAATTAATATTACGAAATTATATCTGTTACTAATATGCTTTCTGTAAAGAAAAAGGTACCTAGTGAGGGACATAAGAGCCAGAGGAACAGCCAGTGAGACGGCTGCTGGTATTGCCAAGTCCTGTGGCCGTAGAAAAAGAAAAAAAAAATTAAAGAATATTTGTAAATTTAAAATGACAAAACGAAAGTTGCACTCGCAATTCGAGAAAGAACAAACTAGGAACAAGTCTTAATAATGCATAATTAAAAATGGATTCATCAGAAGTGAAATTCAGATGCTGTGGGTTCATCCGGAAGTTGATATTCTCAAATGATTATTAGCCAATGAATATTAATCTAAAATGGTCCAAACTTTCAATGTTGATATTCTCAAATGATTATTAGGCAATGAATATTAATAGTTTTTATCTCTAAAATGGTATAGACCTTCATTGTCTGCACAGTGGATATTTGACCATGTATCCACAGCATAGTGGTCGTAACGTCACCAATAGGCGTCCATGCTCCACCGGCATTTGCTGCTATAACAACCACTGCACCCAGAAGCCTGTCAAGCAGATATAATCAATTCTTCACTTATAACCATTACATCATAAGCCCATGCACTATATAACTCCGTCTTTTTTTTTTTTTTTAAATCCGTGGACACTTACTTTCGGTATTCTGAAGGCGGTACCAACTTTCTCAACAAGGACACCATGACAATAGTAGATGTTAAGTTGTCGAGGATCGAGCTGAGGAAGAACGTCACGAAACCTATCTGGACTTACTAGCATATGATTAGATTTTCAGAAATGGAATATTATCGACAAAAGAAAAAAACAAGTTTTTTGTAGATCATTTACCACCCAAAGCAGCGTTCTTGGCTTGCGAGTGGTAATATTGTCTGTGACCAGCTTGAATCCTTGATGAGCATCGACTATCTCCACAATGGTCATCGCACCAAGCAAGAAAAACACTATCTCACTCACTTCGGCGGATGCATGAGACAACTCAGAAACAGCTACCTCAGTTGAAGGTGCCTACCAAAGCACATTTCATCGGCAATTTGCTTTAATTAGAATTAAGTTCAATAATACTCTTGCTAGGCAGCCTAACCGTTAGGCAAGCCCCCTAAAACTAAATAAATAAATAAATAAACTAGAAAAGAACCCTTAAAAATGAAGAAACAAAAACTAAAAACCTAAAAAAAAACACAAAAACCCTATAAAACTAAACTAAAAAAAAATACTAAGGTTGTGTTTGTTTTAGTTTTTTCCAAACCAATTTTGGGATTCCTCGAATAAAACAAAGTTCTAACATAAAAAACCTCACATATCAGACAACTTCAGACGCAAACAGTAACCTAAAGTTATTTTACTTTATATCCCCACACAATTACTAATACACATCTTTTTATATTTTTGCAAAAAATAATTATAATAAAAAACACTCACCAACCATACATGATTTGACACTGCTACAATACAATCCTTCTCCAAAACCCCAAATTCTCAAGATTTCACTATTTATTTTAACTTTATAAACCTCAATAAACTTAAAACAAACACAACCTAAACAACTGGAAAAGCCTAAAAAAAACCTAAACTAAATAAGTTACTAAAAAAGAACCCCCAAAAAACTAGAAAACTACTATGTTGGTTCTGCCTAACTGAATGTACTCTTTTAGCGGATGTACACAAGCTTTTGTCCCAAACGAAATTAGTAATGCCAGACTGAAGCCTAAACTCACCCCAATGCTCCTTATAACCCACAAGGCAACAGCCATCAAAAGCCCCACTCCACTTTTATTGAACGCTAGCGATTCTTCAAATATTATCCCAGCATACCCGATTCCAAATAACAACGCCATCGCAAGATCCTGTATCACAAATTACAAAGATTTATTTGGAAAATTGATCACAAGATTTGTTGATGATAGACTCAGACAGAGCTGGGAGATGAGACCTGATTTGCCGCAACCCAAGAATGATTAATCGCTAACGTCCCAGTTCCAGCAGCTGCTAGAATCGCAAGAGCTTTTATCAAATCTGTTTTTGGTTGGTAATTGGCTTCGAAAGCTTCGGAACTTGTCTCATCAACAGAACACAGAGGGTCACATGTTCCAGGAGGACTCAAGTCCTATATGAACATAGTTATAAAATTAGCTTGAATCAACGCTTAAACTTAAAAAGGCGAAAAACATGAAACATTATTTATAGAATAACTATGACATATCACAATGTTGACGATAAGCAACTCATAATAGACAGAAATTCCAAGAAATATATAAAACATCATCAAATAACAGCATTTAATTTAAATTTCCTATTTCTCCAATTAATAAAATTAGGAAACACAAATAAATGTTACCAATACCCATTTGTGATTCATGGAATAGAAGCCAAATAAGTTCAAACGTGAATGAATATGACACTCTTAGAAAAAAAAACCAACGGCACATATTCAGGAAAATAAAAAAATCACAGCAAAGCATTAAAACCTGTGTCTTATTATCTGAGCTGGGTTGAGGTTGAGTCGACGAAGTTGAAAAATTATCGCGGGCTTTATCTTCGGCCCGCACAAGAAGAAGCCCGTTTCTACGCAGAGAGACTCTTGCGCCATCTCGCTGCTTTAACCAAGACGACGATTGAGGTAAAAGAGCAGGCGGCGGCGGTGGGTATTTGTTGAATTTGTGAGATGATGAATAACAGAGATGGGGTCTAAGTGGGTGAGGGAGAACACTTGACATTACTGTGAAATATGTTAATGAATCAATGGATGAAGAGACACTGCAATTGGAGTGGATGACGGAGGGAGGAACACGATTTGGGATATCCGTTGGACTGTTTGAGTTATTGTGTCGCTTTTTTTCTAACAACGTTTTTGTCGCTCTTTAAGCAATGAGAACTGAATATAAATTACGGAAATATATTTCATTTTGTAATTATAGTGAGTAAAGTGTTCATTGAGAAATTATTTCGTGTGAAAAATAAAATTATGTTTTATCTCAATTTTAATCTACTATATTTATTTATATTATTATATTATATTATTGTAAAAATGTCTATTGCCAATTGTAACCCTCCCCCTAATTATTCTTGTTAATAAAATAAAATAAAATATCTCAATGTCTCCACGCACCCGCTTCAAAATCTGTCGACTTTATTGATTTCTGTTTAATTAATTCGAGATTTACGCATTCTCTATTTTTTGCTCTCCTCTTCCGCGTCTCTTTGAACGGGCGGCTTTTTGTCGAGTAATTGCGTTGAAGAACGAAGGTAAGATTTGGGATTCTGACCATTTTTTGGGATTAATTTTTGTGGAATTTAAAGAGTGCGTAAGGAGTTCTGATTTCTGCTTTCAAACTGAGTGTTCTTCAATCTTCTGGCCTGGTCGAGGGGGAAAATTAATTGTGTTTATATTCATGCTTAAATTTGCTGCACCTGGAGGCTCAGCAATGAGGGTTAACTCTGATTGTAATCATAATCTCCAAGCCAATTTCAATTTTTTTTTTCTACGAATGCTGAAAAATTTCATCTTCAACTACAGTCTTAAAAGAAAGGATTTTTGTTCCCTTCCCTAGCATAGGCATGCTGTTGTCCTCCTAAAAAATTGCTATTACCTGTACTGTATCACTATCACAATGTGAGTGTGAGTTAATGCCTGTAATTTGTATTCTTCATTTAGTATGTTCATAGGTGCCCCCAGTAATCAGATCTTCGGATCTTCGTGAATATTTGCGTGCAAGTTTTCGCTTCGGACTTGAGTTTTCAGTTATTTATTTTTCCGCGTTTATGAAGATTAATGAACCGTTGTTTTGTTCTGTATAAGTAGGTTTTGCGCCCGGACAAAGACAGTTAGAAACAAACCTGGAAGAGGATCACGATTCCTGAGAACAGGCTCGTGGAGAGACTCTTCTTCCCGTTATTAGACGCGAGCCAACCGGAACTGTGGTTGTCCTTCATCTAATTCATAAAATATTTGCCCTTTCTCAGAATTAACTGCACGCAACTGTTACAGGGTACGTGGTTCCTTCATCTATTTTCATTTTTTAGTTTTTGTTTTTGTTTTGGGTACCATATTATCCTGTGGTGTCTTCAATCTATGGAGTGATTTTCTTTGGAGTTTCTAAATATTTATATGTTCTTTAATTAAGTAATGAGTGTTTGGAATTTTCTATAGTCATTGAAATGTTTGGATGTTCGGGAATATGGGGTTCCCTCTTAAAATTGAAACTATATAAAATTCATTGTCCTTTAATTTCGGAAGCATCGAATTTGCAACTCTGCCTAAGTGATTTTTTTCTTAGTTGTTTTTAATTAGATATAGAATAGGTATAGGGAAAAAAAGAACTATAACTAAAGAAATCTGAACATTGCAATTGTACCAATATTTTACTCAACTTTCCCTGTGCCTTATTATGCAGACAATTTCAAGAAATATTTTCTGAGTAATTTGATCTACATGAGAGTTTCATAAGTAGATGTTTTATTATTATTAATATTCTTTTCCCATTAAGTTTCCCCTTTTTGATTTTAGGTCGAACTTTATATTTTCCTACAATCTTCATTTGATTGTATTTGAGTTAGAAAGGCCAGGACATTTTCAAGAAATAGTTTCCGAGTAATTTGATCTACAGGAGAGTTTCTTAAGTTGATTTTTTAATATTATTAATATTCTTTTCCCATTAAGTTTCCCCTTTTTAATTTTAGATCGAACTTTATATTTTCCTACAATCTTCATTTGATTGTATTTGAGTTAGAAAGGCCAGAATAACAATTAAATTTGTTTAAAAATCACACATTGTGTTTCCCATGCATGTAATGGTATGAATTAAGGCTCCAAATATACTTCCAGAGTTAACTAACACGAATATTCCACGACTATATTGAATTTTATTTTTTCTTATAGATGCGGCACCATAGTCTTCCTTCTTCATTTTGCCAAAAGATAACAATGGCATTTAGGTGTTCGTATATTCTCCTAAATGAACATTGTAGAACTTGTTACAGGTTGAATTAAACATAGCCAGAGCAAAACAATACGAACATAGAAATCTAAACATGCATTATCCTTTTCTGTTGAAAGTAAGTAATTTTTTAAAATTATAACTAAATCTATTCACATTTCAAGTTATTTAGTAATTCATTCTTTAAATTATTCACATTACCAGATGTGTGTTTCATAAAGTAATTATTCACAGGTAAATCGTGGAGTTTAGATTTATCATGTTTCTTAGAGACAAGAATTGTGTGATTGTGCAGGGGAATAGAAAAGCAATTCTTTTTTCAAGAGTATATATATTTTACTTCTTTGTTAATAAAGGACTAATTCAAAATTTACATTAGTCTAAACTATTTCTGAATTTTTTGTTAAACTGCCTTGTCATGTCCGTACCCTACATGCTTTACTTTTTTTTTCTCCCTCAATATGTCTTCCCATTTCTCCACTTTTATTTGTGTTGATTATAAAATTTAAAAACTATATATTAAATTTAGCCTAATTAAAACAAAAATACAACTACGACTAAATTAATAATTAGTTATCATTTAACATTACAAATACCCTGACACTTGTTTAAATTTACACAAGTATCCCTCATCGCTCGAGAGTGGAGATATGTAAAGCAAGCAATGAAGCGTAATGATGTAGCAAATTAGGTTCAGTGTATTGGCGCGAGGTCGATGATTAGGTTAGTACATAATTAGGTGGTCGGAATATTATGGGCGGCTTCAAGGAGTCTAGCTCCTAGAAATGGCGGAGCTAGGAGTCAACCTGGGACCAGTCCACCCAGTTGCATTCTACCAGTGTTGTGAAAAAATAGTGTATTTATATAATTATTTTTCAAAATAATAATTCCATACAACTAGCACGACTTCATCCAAACAATGTTTATAAAAATACAAAATAAAAATAGTGGACTCTATATGATTTCAAAAAAATTAAAAAAAATGCGGGCATACCCCAACTTTACCAGTAGTTTTTAATACCCAATTTTCAATATGAATAATTATATATGCTTTGATTATACTGTGTCATGTGGGATATGATCACGCTTTTGTGATAAGAGTGGCATGCAGTGGGAAAAAACTTGTAGCATCATCATTGTTGTGAAACGCATGCATGATATTGAACGTAATATTTGTCTGAGAGAATGCAGGGTGAACGGGAAATTTTGTACATACAAAGTTCCCGACAAAATGGAAGCTAATTCTATGCAGCATGAGTTGAATTAACGATTTTAATTATGTAATTTTGATGTTTGTATCGATTTTAGTGTTTCAAGTTAACTTGACTTGACATATATCCTTGAGTCCAGGATTAGAAATATTGACTTGCATCAGAAGCGCTTGACCTACTTAAAAGTCACATATTGACGCGTCAAGTAATTATTTGCTCTCTGCTCGATCGGTCTACAGGAGAGTTTCATAAGTGGATTTTTTATTATTATTAATATTCTTTTCCCATTAAGTTTCCCCTTTTTAATTTTAGGTCAAACTTTATATTTTCCTACAATCTTCATTTGATTGTATTTGAGTTAGAAAGGCCAGGACGTTTTCATGAAATAGTTTCCGAGTAATTTGATCTACAGGAGAGTTTCATAAGTAGATTTTTTTATTATTATTAATATTCTTTTCCCATTAAGTTTCCCCTTTTTAATTTTAGATCGAACTTTATATTTTCCTACAATCTTCATTTGATTGTATTTGAGTTAGAAAGGCCAGAATAACAATTAAACTTGTTTAAAAATCACACATTGTGTTTCTCATGCATGTTATGGTATGAATTAAGGCTCCAAATATACTTCCAGAGTTATACAAAACTTGACTAGTATTGAAAATGACCAAAGTTGTTCAAATTCTCGTTTTTGATATCTAGATTTTAGAAGCTCAATAAATTTAGTACATCGTTGTAGGAGACTCTAATCAAATGACTATAGATCAAACTTATTCAATTCTCACACTACGATGGTTGGTATTTCATAGCCATCTTCCTTTTGGGTCAATATCAGCAATGTCGTTTGTCTAACTATAAACTTAATTCTGAAATATAGAGCTATGACAATCAAATTCGATCGAACAAAATATTGGATTGAATCGTATCATTCTCTAGTGGGGTTGTTATTCATTTTCTTACTTGTGGTTTTATTTTCCAATTATTTATTCAATCAAGAAAACAAATTAAAATTCTACACAATTCCTTATGGAAGGATCTCATCTCATATTTGTCCATATCGTCTGTGATAAGTTGTCCAAATTAAAATTCAATCATGTCTATAGCATGATTTGATGAAATTAGAGGGAAGTGAAGTGAATTGTCGATACTGCTGGAATGATTCTTTGGATAATAGGTATTATAGTGTTGGTATTCATATGATCGGTTTATAATGAAAAGTTGTGATAAGTTGTCCAAATTTTAAATTTTAACGGATAAATAAAAAGTAATAATTGTTCATTTTTTAATAAAAATTAAACACGCGATTTTTAATTTTTTATAATATTTGGAAATTAAATAATGATAGAAATGACATTGATTATCCACATCACCATAGATTTCGTTGGTTACCGCACCGAAAATTGAATTCCATCCAATTTGTAAAACTGAAAATAAAAAATTATCTCTCTTTTGAAGTTCATTCATATATATATATATATATATATATATATATATATATATCCCCTATATATTAATGCAGAATCCTCTTACCTAATTTAATATTTTCTTTTTATATATTTTTACCTAATTTAATATTTTTCTATTATTAGATTTTTCCTAATTTAATATTTTTTTTTATTATATGTTACCTAATTCAATATTTTCTTTATCATATTTTGTCAGATTTAATATCTTACTTTTATTCTACTAATAAAAAAAATAAAAATAAATAAATCATATTTAATTAGAAAAAATCTATATAAGTTGAATTAATTTTTATTTATAATAAAAGTTGAAATAATTTATTTTTAGAATTTCAAACACTCTGTTTTAAAAAAATACGAGTTATATAAAATTATTACAAAAGGGAATTAAATATAAATTATATAAAACTTATATTTGGATATCTAATACTAATATAATGCATTGAGAATAACATAAAAAATATATATGAAAAACTATTACGCCAAAAAAGAAAAAAAGAGAGAGAAACAGCAACAAAAAATATAAGTAAATAAAAATTTACACATAGAAAAAATAAATATTAAATATATTCTGAATCTCCTTATCCAATTCCAATATAATGCATTGATAAACAGATTATTTATCTACATGAACAAATTAATGTCTTACGTAGAAAAAAAAAGGAAACATAAAATAATATTGCATATACTACAAGTTAGATATACGACATTTTTAATAGAATTATCAGTGCCTTATAGATTTTAATTTTTTATATCACATATTCACATGCGACACGCGGGTGTTGTATGTTTTACATTTTTACAAACTCAATTTTATACGAGTTTCCTTTTAAGTTTAGGGTATTTTGCTATATTTTACAATCAATTTCGTGACTACGTGTAAAAATACTTAACTATGCTTTATTGTGAAAACTTCTTATTGTAATTAGAACAAATAATAACAAATAATGCTCCAATTTGTGTGTAAAAATTATTTATTCTGAAGAATAATCTTTGTGTAAATAAAAAAACAATGTTACAATATGTGTGTACCATTTTCAATATTATTCGTTTAGTATTCTTAATGAGTATAACTTTTTTTCAAAGGAGAGAAATTTTAGGGGTTTGGAAATTCAACTTGCATCATAAATATAATATTAGGTTTTAGGAAATACCGAAAAAAGGAAAAAGGAATTAGGAAACTTATGTCAACTGTACAAATCATTATTAAAAAAAAAAAAAAGAATGAGAGGAAAGTTTCCTCTGTGCGTAAAAATGTAATTTCCCTACTACTATTATTATTATTATCATTTATTGTTATTATAAATGAGTTAACTATCTGAGTTTTAGGCTTCATTCCGGCGAAAATACCCTCCGTCCTGGGCCTTCGTCTTCCCTCCCACCACCAGATACTTCAGGTTGGCTTTGCATCTCTCTCTCTTAGTGTTCGCCGTATTTTTTGAGATTTTCTGGTTGGAACTGTGCGAGAAATAGTTTAATTTGTCCAATAAGCACTTTCAGTTCCTCAACAAACATCACTGATTATCGATTTGATTCCAAAAAAAAGAACAATTTTGTAATAGTGTGTAAAGAAGCCGTAATTTATGCTTACTGCTAAGATTTAACCTATATTTCGGTTTATCTCTTCTTCTTCTTCGTTTTTCTTTTTTTTTTTTTTGTTAATGCCCGTCATGTTTTTTAGATTTCTAGCAGTTCAACTCTCCAACAAACATTATCATGCTTCTATGAATCATGTATTGTGTAAAAAAGCCAAACTTTGTCTTACCACTATGAGTTACTCCTATTTCTAACTGGATCGGGCCGCAAGATTGGAGAAGCATGGTATGGGCTCTATGTTCTGTGATTGTTTGTATTGGTGAAATAAATTCAGTTTACCAATGAAATAGTTATTGATTATTATTTTAAAAAATTTTTATTTCTCCTGCTTGCTACGGTCTTAATTCTCTTGAACCATGTTTCTGTTTATTTATGCTCAGTTTTACCACATTTATTTATGAAATTTAGTTGGTTCTTCAGTATTTTGGTTGCAAATATATTTGTTTGCATTGGTAATTTCCATGGAATAAGACTGCAATGTACTATAATCAGTTTAGCATTAGTGAGTAATTATTTGTCAATATGCCTAATCATGTGCCAGAGTGCCAAAATTTTCATTCGGTTCCTCATATTAAAGATTGATAAATTTGTTGCTTTTTGATTAAATTATCAGGCCATATAAAGTAAAAAGGAATAAAGGATATGGCTAATAAGTTACATATTCAAGGGGATGAATCAGTTCTTTTACGCATCACTCACTCCAACATCAAGAGCTTTTCTGCTGATGTTCTGTTCTCTACTCAAGTAAGTGCGTTTTACGCAGCACTTTTTAAACTTTAAAGTACGTGGAAGTAGAATTAGCCTAAACTGTCTTTGTAATTCAGTTGACAATAGAAGCTGTAAAAGAGAAATTATGGAGAAAGTGTGGCACTTCTGTCGACTCAATGTGCCTTGAGCTTTATGATGATACCGGCGCAAAAGTTTCAGATCTAGCTGATAATTTAAGACCCCTTGGTTTCTATTCTCCGCAAGATGGGTTAGTTTTTGACTTTTTTTTTTTCTTTTTTTTTTAATTTTAGCTTTATGGAAAAAAAGGCTAGGACTATATTTACGAAACAATGTATTTGCTGCTTTTGTTAGTTATCGTCTGCACGTCATTGATCTCGACCCCTCGTCAGTAACTTCTGGTGGTTGGCTTGAAGACACATCACTTGTGGAGAAATACAAAATTTCTGACGAAGCATACGGCAAACTTGATGGTTTGTTTTCTTAATCTTTGTAGACGGGACGACCTTTTTATTTATTTATATTTTGACTTTCACGTTAATTATGTATTAGACTCATCTTTCTTGCTCTGTGTGCGTGTGTTCTCGAGTATGCATTTATTCTGCATTTTAATTATGACATTTTTATTTGGTAATGAGTTAAGGTCCGAAATCATTTCATTATTGTTTGTTCCAGGTACATTCAAAAAGTTCAAGGAAAAAATGGGACATCAAAATCCGAATACAGATGCTAAAGTATGCATTTCCCATTTCCTTCAATCAACAGCCAAAAATTGCCCTATGCTTCCCGATGCATTTTTTTTTTTTTTGGTTTTTAATTCTTAAGATGGATTTTTGAAAATTTCTTTGATTTATTTTTATTTTCTCCATCTGAAAGCTAGCATCACGGGTTCCTGTGTTTTATTATCATTATCCACATTCATCTTAATTTTCCATCCTACGAACAGATTACAGACAACTACATGGAGAATCTTTGTGCAAACATAAAGGTTGGTTTACTCTCTTTTATCCTCCTCCTCGTCTTTTGATAAAGTTGCAATTTTTTAAAAATTTTACATGGAACTTCAATCAGCAAGCATACATATATCTAGCACACGTTGTACTTTTCTTGTCAGCACAAGCCTAACACGGACCATTCTTAGTTCCTGTATTCTTTTGTTTATGCACATTCATAATTACTTGAACATTCACATGAAATGGAATTTTGCTTGATGCGGCCACTTGAACATTTAAGATTGGTAAAACCATAAGTTAGTCAATTATTGGGTTGACTTATCAGACTGTTGTTTTTAAATAAATTTGATATAGCAAACTTATCTATGCTAAATCATGCCCTTTTACGTATCAATGCTAAAACATACATTTTATCGTGATCTGAATCGCATAGATAGACGATAAGCTTGTTATTTTTGTCAAATGTGTCCTTTTTACCTGATTATTCACTCCTTTTTTTAAAAACCTTTTTACTCCTTTTTTTTGGTCGAATAAAAAAGGTGGGAGATAGATGTCAAGTTGAGCCAGGGGAGAAAAGAGGGGTTGTCAAGTTTGTTGGTCGGGCCGAAACACTTGCACCTGGTTTCTGGGTTGGAATTCAGTATGATGAACCTCTTGGGAAACACGATGGCATGTACGTGGTTTGTGTAATTAGAAACCACCGATATTTATAATATGGCCATAAAACACGATATGACAATATTTGTCCAAAAGCAATATAAATATAGAACGAAAAATATGTTGCGGTATTAATCGAAGCATGACCGACGACGTGCATTGTTGTGCTCGTCTTTTTTGTGTTAATATCATATTTCAGAAAACCGGACTGGACTGGACTGGGAACCGGTCACCATCCCGGTTCGGTTCACCTCTAAAAACCGCCTGTCAGCAAAACCGGTTGAACCGGACAGTTTTATTTATTTTTTGTTTTGAAATATTTTTTAGTCTTTAATGTAATTTAATATTTTTTTAACATGAATAAAAATACATTTAAATACTTAACACATGTATCAACTATTTTGTCAATTAATTTAGTCATTTATATTAATTTATAATTTCTAAACTATTGATTTTTTGGTGTTTTATATTTATATATTACTTAAACTATTAAATAATATTAAAAATATAAATTAATTACTACTGGTTCGACCACTGTCAGTTTCACCGGTTCGATGACCGGTCTGGTTTTCTGAACCTTGGTTAATATTAAACAATGATATTTGAATTTCAACGAATAATGGACATTTATGGTTTTAAATTATTTTATCATTCGTCCTCTGGTTTATTTGATTATTGCAGGGTAAAAGGAAAGCGTTATTTTGATTGCCCACCTCTTTGTGGTGGGATGGTCAGACCAGATAAAGTAAAGGTTTGTGCTCAACAACTACTAATGGACTTTTATATTCCCCAAAATTTCAGGGTAAAATATTTCAGGTTGTGAATTTTGTTAAATATCTCATCTTCTTCGTACTTTAACATTTTCCAGGTTGGGGACTTTCCTGAACGAGATCCTTTTGAGGAAGACGAAATATGAGTTAAAGCAAAGTCTATATATATCAGGCATGTATGAAAATTCATTTTCTCATTCTGTTTAGGGGAACAAGATATCATGAATCCAAACATGTTAAGAGTCTCTGAAACACCTTTCTGTAGTAAATCAACTGGCTTCATGTAATTCATTAAGTTCAAGGCTTAAAACTAAGCATACCTGACAATCAATCTATTTTCTTTGCAAGCACACGCAATTGTTCCTCTAATTCAATTTTTATTTGTGAGTGAAGAAAATGCTAACAATAAACATAAATGCGCACACGCAAATTACTAAACTCTGTATATACTTATCACTACTAAGTATTGTTATTATTATTTATTTTATTTTTTACTTTGCCAATAACCGATTTTATTTTATCCAACCACTATTATATTGAAATGATTATTGCATTGCTGTTATCGTTATTTTTTAATTGGACTTCTAATTTAGTTATACCCTCAAAAATTAATCATAATTATTTTTCTAAAAATGAAACACTCGTCTGTTCATATAAAAATTGAAACGTTTGGCATTCATTTATTATGCAATGCATTTATGTTTGTGTTTGAATTTAAATTAAGTGAGACAGATAGAGACAGTTGTCTCGAGAGAAAAACGGTTGGGTGATGACTGGGTATTGTCTGTAACGGTAAGGGCCCTCCCTGGGCTGGGCTGGGAGTGATTGGTCCAACTTGGGTCACACGCACGCACAGGCTGTCAAGCAGCCAGGGTGTCACCCATGTACAAATTAAATAATATAAATTAATATTTCGTCCTTCCTCTTCAATCTGCATTTTCATCGTTTTGTCCAACTCAGCATTTATTTTGCGTGCCTTTGCTCCAAATGAACCAGTCTACTGGTCTGCCATTGCCCCACGCAATTGCTGTCCAGTCTGATTGGTCAAACCTACTCTTCTTCCCAACTTCCATTCTATTCAACATATTTCTTAATTTTAATTTTAATGTCATAATTATATCGGCTAATGTACCCACTTCATATATAGAAATATAAACAGTATATCTTTTCAATTGTTATTTGTCATAGTAATAACTTTTAGACCACTTACTCAAATAACTCGCAATAGATAAGTGAGCTTTATCGAAGATTATGCTCAATTAAATGATAGTATATAATTAAAGGTTCGAACTTTAGAGATTGATTTCAAAAAACCACCTAATCTTTATTCTTCCTTCATTTAATCTTTCTGTCCTATCAGTTTCAACTGCGATCACATTGTGGTTAAATTGCATGAATTTAACAGTTGTAAGAAAGTATTAATTGTGGTAATGAATGATGTAATCGGCATTTTTTCAAAAGTTTAAAATGCTGTAATGAAACATAGTTACATACATTGGTCTCAACCAAATAACTGTTCATGCACTTTTCATATCAAGTAAGATGTTTTTATAGGACTAGTTATTGCATGATTTACGCCTAGATCATAAGAACTGGAATAACGATGGGCAATATTGGAACCCTGAAAAAAAAATAGTTTTAAATAATTAACATAAAATTGGCTATTGTAGTTGAAGATGTATGGTTAACATAATTCCCTATACAATTCTGAGATAGTGATCTGTGGGGCTTTCTTGTGCTAGATAGTTAGATATCCTACGGAGTCGACCTTTTTATTTAGTAAAATAAGTATCAATATTAAAGACTGAAAGAGTACCAACAAATAAACATGCTTGAACAGTTGAACTCGTTTGGGATCGGGTCCCATTTGATACGATGATTTTGGGTAACTTAATAATAAGTAGTTTGGTTGGCCTGGTGTCTTTGATATTTAAGCCAAAATTCAGATCGTAATGAACTTAATATGTACCTATTGAATGACCAGTAAGTCTGTTGTATTTTTATAAAATCAAATATTCATACTTTTTAAGGTGTATATTCATAATTTCCAAACAACTATTTAAACAATTTTAAAAAGTATTTATGTTGACCTTTGAAATATGAATATTTACTTGAAAAATATTCAAATACGTGTGATTGTTTTCCAATTATCGATCCTTATTTCCGGTTGAGTTTTTTTGCCTTCTAATAAAATTTGTGTCTTGAATAGAATAAAATGACACCTTTGTACATGAGCAGAAAGGGATAAAAGTGATATTTATGATATATTAGTTGCCGATTCACATATATTGAGCTAACAGTAATAACTATTCAAAATGTTCCAACTGAGATTTTGATTCAACCTATATGTATTTTAATTAACAATATTTCACCCAAGGAAGACATTTTAATTTGTTACCACCAAAACTCTCACACCACACCACTATTAAGAATATCTTTTTAAATAATAATAATTTTATAATACGCATGTCTATAAGCCTATAACTATAATATAGGCATGAATAACCATTTCAGTTATACCTATATTTGTGATTATATTCAGGGGATTGCACGTTGTTTTTGAAGATGCAATTAGCTCTTTTAATTGGTTTAAATTTTGAATTTCAAATTAGTTAGCAGTATCAAACCTGCGAGAGCATATCCAGTCCAGGAAACAAATTTCTGAACGACTACCAAACCAAAATCTGCCACATTCAATTCAATAAAAAAAAAAAGCAAACTTCCATAACGGCACGAGTCCAAATAGGTAAACCTAACGGCCCACAGCCGTGATATTTTAAACTTCCCCTATGACACGTGTGTCCATGCCTATTGTGACCGGTAACCGTAACGCTCCTCTCTTTTCCATCTTAACCGGTTCTTTCGGTTACCTAATTCCACTTATTTATACCACCTATTATTCTCCCCAACTTATCCCGCACAAATATATATAGTTTTATAAAATTATACATACACGAACTATATATATAACTGCACAATTTAAAGATTCATGAGTTGAAAGGTTAGGGTTTACCAGAGAGTCCATCCATGGCGGCGGGCGATGGAGCTCCGAACAAGATCAAGGGGCCGTGGAGCCCCGAAGAGGACGAGCTTTTGCAGAAACTCGTGCAGCGTCACGGCGCTAAGAACTGGACGTTGATTAGCCAGTCGGTTCCGGGGAGATCGGGGAAATCGTGCCGACTGCGGTGGTGCAACCAGCTCTCGCCGGAGGTGGAGCACCGGCCGTTCAYGGCGGAGGAGGACGAGATCATCCTCGAGGCGCACGCCCAGTTTGGGAACAAGTGGGCGAAGATCTCGAGGCTGCTCAGCGGGCGTACGGACAACGCCATCAAAAACCACTGGAACTCGACGCTGAAGCGGAAGTTCGCCGGGGACGGCGGCGGAGGGGAGCGCCGRCCGCAGGTCTTGAGGCGATCTGAGAGCGGGGATGTTTCTACGGYGATGAGGAGGCATCGATTGAGTTCGAGCCCCGATAGTTTGTATCGTTCGGACTCCGATAACAGAGAATCCGACGAGAATGTGGACATCTTTTTCCCGGTGATTGGGAATTCGTCGTCGGAGCGTCCGGCGCAATCGGCTCCGGCGGCGGCGGATATAGGGGATACCGATTGCAATCAGTTGACCGCATTGACACTCTCCTTGCCGGGGACTGCGAGCAATTCGTCTGAGAAGGTGACCGGTGAAAGGCAACATCGCGGCGGCGAGAGCAGTCAGTCTTTTACAACGGCGGTGGCGGAGGAGGAGGATGAGAAGAACAAAACGGCGTCGTTGGATCCAGATTTGATTGCGGTTATGAAAGACATGATAAAGAAGGAAGTGAGGAATTTCCTTTCAGGAAATGAAAGAGATTATGCCTGGACTAAAAYGCACTGGGATTAGCAAGCTCAAGGATTAATTAATTCTTGATAAGATGGATGGAGAAGAWGAAGTAAACGATCTGTTTACTATGCCCAGCGAATTTTATTTTCGACGATAAATTTGAGTTAATTCTTCGGACGGTATAAYAGAAAGTGCGTTAAAGACGTTTATTTTTGCAGAAAATCAATTGTAGTTTTATTTCATGACGGTGAATGGTCCACATTTTGGACTATGGTCTACTCTATTCCATTCTGAAAATTTGTTGTTACTATTTTATTTATTTTTTCAAATTCTTGGTTTAAAAGTTTTAGCCTGGATTGGATTCTCATCTTCATGTTGAATTACTTGTGAAAGTTAACTCATATACTGATGATTTGTTCAATTTTTTCAAAATTGTTTCAGAGTGTAATTTTGATTTATACGGTTACGCAAATGTTGTACCTGCAAGTACAAGATAGAAAAACGTGGTTGGCCAATGTTGGAAAGTGCATGTATGAGCGCTGGTGGGGTCTGCACAATGTTTAAAATTAGTTTGATTTGTGCAAATTAAATTTAGTTGAATTATTGCAGTTAGGCCTTATCCGACTTTCTAGTGTTATTATATTAGGTAATTAAAATCTGTTCACAAAAAAGAATACAATTAAAATTGTGTACAAGGCCTCGTTGAATTTGACTTTTATTTCAAAAAAAACTTTGGGTACAGTATTGATATGAAAATGCATGGGTTCGAATGAAGTGATTATAGCAAAATCATTTCGACTTTAATTTATCATTAATTTTTCTAAGGTGACAACGGCAAATTTCACTATCGCATACAAGAAACTCCTCGTCCCATTTATCCTTTTATAATATTTTACACAAATTAAGAAAACTTACGAAAACAAAAACTTAACAAAAATACTTGTTCATAAAGTATTTTCAATGCAAGACTGCAGTGATGTTAATAATTTCTCAATAACTCAAGGTGACACCCCATTCATAGGTTTCGTTTTCAATGCATATAATGATACAATATTGTGATGGTTAAAAATTTCACATTATCCAAGTTGACACCACCGCATTCACATTTCCTCTTTAATGTATATGTTATTCCCTCGGTCGGTCGTCCCATGAAAATAGTTAGTATTCTATTTTTGTCTGTCCTACACACAAAGATTGTGCAGTTATTATATTTAACATATCATCAAATTTTCATTTTCACACGTACCCTTAATTAATATTTTTGAAACACTAGTATTTTACATGGTAAATTAAAAATTGATAATTACAATGCAAAATCTTATTATTCCAATAACAAATATACTAACTCTAACACTGATTTATATAAGCATTAATTGACATTAATAAATTCAGTAAAGGTATAATTGAAAAACAATAACTAAATTAATAACTTAACTATCTAAACTACTAATTTCTTAATTTTTGTGAAATTAACCCCATGATTATCTTTGTGGGACGGAAGGAGTATGATACAATATTGTGATATACATGTAATATATTTCTGTATAAGAATGTGACTATCAACACTCTCTTTCACTACCTATCATTTATGACTTGCTAACATTATACATTAAATACTTTTTTTTTTTTGCATTTAAAATGTTGTAGAGTATTTTTATCTTATGTGGATTTACATTCCAGCTATTAGTAGTTATTTGGCATAATGCATCCAATAACAACAAGCTAGCATTGTAAATGCACTTATTTAATACAAGGGTATTAAATGAATTATATTTCCAACACTGATATTACACACACACAAATAATAAATAAGGATAATCTTAAGGGTGCGATAAACTCACCCAAAAATTTATTAGTTCAACTCAATTAAAATATATTTAACAAAAATACCAAAATTACCCTCAAGTTATACACCCCAAACTACACTTCATCTTATTCATCCCTCTACACAGGGGCGGATCCAGGATCTTAATTTTGAGGGGGCCACTTCTTGAGAGAGAAAAAGATTAATTCGTTTTTTTTTCTTGGGAAAAAAATAATTTTGTGAGGGGCACTTTTTGGGAAAAAGTGATCACGAGATGGAGTTATAAGAGTAGTTGAATCTAACTCATTTATTATTTTTCTTGGAAAAGAATTGTCAAGCGTAACCGATGTCCCCATTTGAAGCAAATTAATTCTATTGAACAATATAACTATCAAAATATTAGAAAAAAAGTATCAAAACTTCCATTGCACAAAAATAACAATTATAACAAACAAAAAAATAGAAAAAATTCATCTTAATTTCTCAACCCAGAACGGAATGAAGACCTGAATTTCATCCAAAAATTTGACCAATAAACAATAAATAATTATTCAACTTAATTCTTAATCCATTGTAGGTCGAAGAATAAGCCCTAGATATAAGAAATAAAAATTTAGGAAATAGAAAAAACTAAAGAGATAATCGAAAAGACATACGTGAACAATAGCTAACAACGATGGTAGAAAATGATGGCGCCGGTCTAAAATCTACAACAGAAAGCAGCGAGCAGTAACAGATTCTCAAAAAAAATAAAAAATGGTTTTCGTTTGTCAAATATTAAGTCTCTGTTGTGTACTTATTTTGTTTGTTTTTTAATCAGTGTGTTAATTGAGGATAACTTTTGTTTCTTTTTATTATTTTATCAGTGTGTGTGTTAATTAATTGAGGGTAACTTTTGATTTTTCTTGTGTTTGTTTGCGTGTATTAATTAGGGTAATTAAAAATAAAGAAAGGGATGTGTATGTGTTAATTAATTGAGATAGCTTTTCTTTCTTTTTTCTTATTAATTAGGGTAATTAAAAATAAAGAAAGGGATGTGTATGTGTTAATTAATTGAGATAGCTTTTCTTTCTTTTTTCTTATTAAAAGGAGAGTAATTAGGGGTAACTACTTATTTTGTTTTTTTTTAATCAGTGTGTTAATTGAGGATAACTTTTGTTTCTTTTTATTATTTTATCAGTGTGTGTGTTAATTAATTGAGGGTAACTTTTGATTTTTCTTGTGTTTGTTTGCGTGTATTAATTAGGGTAATTAAAAATAAAGAAAGGGATGTGTATGTGTTAATTAATTGAGATAGCTTTTCTTTCTTTTTTCTTATTAATTAGGGTAATAAAAATAAAGAAAGGGATGTGTATGTGTTAATTAATTGAGATAGCTTTTCTTTCTTTTTTCTTATTAAAAGGAGAGTAATTAGGGATAACTAAAAAAAAAAAATGAGGATCCGAGGGTTCGAACCTAATCAATTAGATTTCCTAAAGTTAGATTTGCCACTCAACCAACTACTTTACTTGGGTTTTTTAGGAGGCTAAATAGTATATATAGTTTCAGATAAAAGATATACGTATACAATAGTAGAGTTTTCGAAAATTTATGCAGGGACCATGGCCTCCCCACACTGTACTGTACATCCGCCCCTACCTCTACAACTATTCCTTGCCGTTGTCGTCGCCACCGACCCTCGCATATTCATTTTTTATTTTATCGTTTGCCTATAACTTAATAACGAGACATAAAATCTTGAGAATTAATACAAAAACAAAAAGAAAAGAACAGAACTCTTGACGATGCATGGTATTTTTTTTAAAGATTGGTTTGCGATAAACGCGATGCACATCCCTACGGTTTGGGTGAGGTCTGCATGAGACAATTCCTCCGTGAGCTGCACATACAGTGAGTGTCAGAATGATTGATTGAAAAAGATGATTATTTGTGTTATCTCCTCCAAGCAACAAACTTGGAATACATATATATAAAATTGAGGTGTGCAATTGTACTTTTTTCTTTGGAACTCATCAATTATGTGAAGAAAAAAGAAGTGTAAAATTTAGTTTCTTTGTATTGGCGACGGGAGGGGCGGCGGCGGCGATGACAAAGGGTGGTGGTGGAGAGTTGAAGAAAATAAAGTGTAGTTTGGGGTGTTTATAATTTGAGGATAATTTTGATATTTTTTTAAATATTTTTTAATGGGGTGATCAATAAATTTTCAGAGGTACGTGTATCTTAAAAGTCGACTCAAAAGAGTTCCTAAAATAACAATTATTTAGATAAAAATTAGAGATTAAAACCATAGTTGTTTTGGGAACGGAACTGTTTACAATTACATTCTTGTAAAAAAAAAAAAAAAAGAGCTTGATATGCAATCGAAAATTTATTATACTACATAAGTCAGCTTGTTAACGCAGGGCTATATGGCTCGCCACAAGGAATTTTAAGTATATTATCTTTGGACCTTTTCATCATTTGGGGAACGGCCCAGAGATCTATTGGATTCTGGTCCTCAGCTAAAGCCCAAAACAGAAACAAAAGTAGTCACTTTGTATCCAAAGTATAGTATCATCGGCTGTGCTGTGATGACATGGAAAAAATTAATCTAACACTTTCGATCGCACTATTTGATTTTTGGAAAGATGTTAAACAGAATAAAGTAACAAAAAACTAGGAACTGATATTTCACTATACGATTTTAAACTCTTTTTAATTTATCTTTTGGTCAAACTTATCTATATTTTTATTTTATTGTTAAAAAATAAATGCCACATGCACAAAATTACTAATGTTGACTTTATGCATTGGAGATAATTTGTAAAACCAAAATTTATTTTTTTAACATTCATCTTACGTGGATAAATATTCTATTAGTTAATTGGCATGTGTTGAAATTATTAGCGTCAAAAGACTTGCATTGGAGATGCTCTTAGTACTCTTTGGGTTTTAAGAATAAGTGTCATTTTAAATACTCAGTTTTATTATAAATTAATTATTATTTTAGATTATTTTAGAATTTTTTATCAATTTTACCTTAACTTATTTTAATAAAATATAAACAAAAATATGATAACAAAACAAATAAAAGGAAAGAAGGACATGGATTAAATAAAAATATTATTAATTAATTGAGAGTGTGTTGGTTAAATATTTATATTCTTTAATTTTGAAAATAAATTTTAAAGTGCCACTTATTAAGAAACAAATGGAGTAACAGTGATTTTATTATAATTTTACATTTTAATTTTTAGGATAGATATATATTTATTATATCCTAAGATTTTATAATATTTTGGGATCTATTTAGTTAGGAGGTTTATTAGAATTAATTTCTTATTATCTAAGTTTATATTCTAGTATAATACGTAGCCTATGATTGTTGATTGTAAATTTATATAAAAAATTGAGATTTATCTCTTATTTCAAGCTTTACGATTTTTACATTAAAGTTCTATTACTTTCTGTTTTGTTCTTGTTCTTGTTCGTTAAGCTTCTGTTTGCACACACAATATAAAATCTTATTTCAACTTAATTAAACAAAGTCTCATTTAATCCTCGTTCTTGTTAAAAATGTGTTTGTGTGTATTTTCCTCTAGTACAAGTAAACAATCTTACTTCAAAATTTCACTTTAATTCAACCCATCAAAACCAAATGAGGCCCTATAGTTGTGATTATTATTAGAATATTTAGACTATATTTTTATTATCGATTTAAATATTATGTATATATCCTATATTTTTGTAATCAACGTTTTTTTTTTTTTGTTTTACGTCCCGAAACTCTTCCTCAGCTAGGCTTGGGGCGGCGAGACGAGGTGTAGCGCAGTCTAGTCAGCGCATCTGTTTTGGGTACATAGGGCCATAGGTTCGAATCATGTCACCTTGATATGGGGCCAGAGTCGGCTCACCGTAAGTAACTTAGTGCAGTGCAACCTTTCTTGGAAATTCAAATGGAAAAATTGCGCTTACTAGGCTATGTTATTCTGATCACACAAACCATTTTTGAAGATTTTCCGGCGATGATCTATTCCTTTCCTATTCCTAGCCACTATTCTTATTTTATCTTCTTTGTCTACAGGTTGGCCTTCCTAGCTTAAATCTACTTGTTGTTAATAAATCGGTAAGAGTATTGTTCCGATAGATAACTCTTTTATAGGGTGCGTTAATATCCGAACTCATTAATTTACCCCCATCTACCTGAATGATGGGTCTTAACTCATGAGGAAGAACTGGTAATAGACACAAAATCATTCATTCTGGTTCTATATTTGTTCGAAGAAAATGCTTAGTCGATTCCATGCGTCTAACCAAAAAAATCTTTTCTTCTTCTAACCTTTTGATCTTCCCATTCATTCCCCGTGGGCCGCTCTTCTCCTAATTCTTTCCATTTTACCAACGAATTGTCTTTGAATAATGCGTAAATCTAGATCGGCTATTTATAGGCAGACGAATGGGACTTGCAGCTTGCGGATTGCATTCTGAACTCCTGTTGCTTTGAGCTTGTAGCTAACCGGCTGGCCTCATCCAAAGGGACGAATGGAGTAAGGCAAGGATTGTCGATTAGCAAGGAGCTACTGTAGCTATGAGTTAATGAGCTACACTACTTTCTTCTTTTCTAGTTCGAGTCCAAGCCTAAGTTTGAAATTTCGTATAAAAATTGCTAATTCGACTTTCTAACATAGTGAAACTCACTTAAATAAATGGCAGTGTGGAGATTCCTACCAACAAGAATGTTATGGACCTTGTGGTTATATGATGACAACAAGCTAGCCTAGCTTCATACATCGATTGGTTTGAAGTTATGAATTTTAAGTTTTTATAAGCTGTTTTTTTTTTCCAGTTATTTTGGAGAATTTCAAAATCATAGATGCAGTTATTAAAGAATTTCTCCTCGGATCCTTCAGTTATCCTTAGCAAATCATATTTCTCAATTAAACCACAACTTATGTCCTGTGATTGTATCAAATATTCAGTAGTGGTTGAGTTGTACAACTTTTGATATAATATCAAAAGGATGTGAATTGGTTGGAGTGGACCCTGTATTTGGTTTGGTTTTCTTGGTGGGACTCTTCTTTAGATACGGTATATATATATTTGATTAAAAATACATAGTTTAGTATGATTTTATGGGACCGAGATTTTTTCCCCAAAGTTTGAATGATATGGAAATATTTGACATGACTGATCATATATCACTTAACTGAATTTGCTGATGTGGAGTAATATTAGTACCTTTTTTTAAGACAAATAATAGTTTGATTCTTTTTACCACAAGTATGAGACTGTCTACCGTAAATATTTGTGATTATATTTTCTTCTTTTCTTGGGAGTATATAAATTAGTTTGGGCCGATTGGGATAGGATTCGAAATACCCAATACTTATTTATTTTAAAATTTAAAATTAAATACTAAAATATAATATTTTACAATTAAATATTACTAAGTAGTAATATAATAATACACTATTATCTACTTTTCAAATATAATTTGACACCAATATAATAAAATAATAAATTATCATCCACTTTTTAGATTCTGAACTTATAATTCACATAATGATAAATTATCGTGTAAAGGATTGTGAATTTACAATTCACTTTCATAATACCCAAAATTTTAAATACTAAAATTTAAAATCCCAACAAATACTTAGTCTACACAGGGCTATTAATATGTTTGTTCTTCTCATCATAAATATTTTAAGTTTCTTAGATGTCACATGCTAATCCACTCACAATTCAATAGCAAGTAAAATCCAAATCTCACCAACCTTAGAATTGATTGAAGTCGAAGAAAAAGTCAATTAATCATATCCTTACCAAATCATGTTTGCCATCTCCACAACCACACCACCAACTCTTCCCTTCAAGCCTTTGATTGCTTTATCCAAGAACCAAAACCAAAATCATAATATAATCCATTGATTTAAATAGAAAGAAACACAATTTTTTTCATTCCATCTCAAGATAAAAGACAAAAAAAAAAAAAAAAGGGGGGGGGGGAGCAAAATGCAATGTGTTTTTGTATAATGTCAAATAAAACCATTAAGTCCCTTTTCTTTTTTATTTTCCCATATGTTTTGGAATTTTCATTCATTCATTCACCAAGTTTGCTCCCAGCAACATCGACGACAAATCTGTAACGAACATCGTTCTTTTCGAGCCTCTCCATTGCAGTGTTGATGTAATCCATTTTCACTATCTCAATTGTGGAGCTTAGGCCCTTGTCCTTGCAGAATTCCAGCATTTCCTCTGTCTCTTTCATGCTACCAATAAAGCTTCCTGTGATACTCTTCCTCCCTACATAGCATCAAAAAACGACATGTTATAAATTAGTTGGCAAAAAATAATATAAACCCAAAATTATAGCATAGTATTGTATATTTTAGTGTCACCTAATACGATATTGACAAAATGACAAGCCCGAATTGTGGAAATTAGGTGGGGTTGTTCAGAAAATTCAAATTTGCTTGAAACTGAATTATGTTCAACCACTTGATCTTCTTTGAAATTACAAATAAACAACACAAAAATCAACTGATTTTTGACTTCAATGCACTTTGAATGGACTTATATCCTAGTCCATATATGAAAACTCAAAGGAATAAAGTAATTAATAGGGATAATTACAGAAACCACCCTGAAATTTAGCTTAATTACAAAACAAAACAACAAAAACAAAAAACTCCAGTTATCTTTAGGCTCAATTTGTAAAAGAGAAACATATTTCAAGAGGCATTTCTAATTATCAACAAACAATTGACCAAATTGGTAGAATTAAGGTTGGGAAGCTCACCAAGCATGACCATGGGTGTAACAAATTGCAAGGGTGTGTTAATAACACCCATCAAGATCAACTTGCCATCGACTTTCAACAAAGACAGGTAAGGCTCCAAGGGGTGGAAAACCGGGATCGTGTCGATTATGTAGTCGAGCGAGTCGGCAATCTCTTGCATCCGATCAGCGTCCGAGCTGACGATATAGTCGTCGGCGCCTAGGTGGTCCAACGCCTCGTCCCTCTTCTTGTTAGAAGAGCTTATGACGGTAATGTGATGGCCCATGGCCTTTGCAATCTTGACCCCCATGTGGCCCACACCTCCAAGGCCCAAGATTGCGCCTCTTAGGCCGCTCTGTTTCAGCCCAAAATGGTTGAGGGGACTGTACACTGTCACCCCGGCGCATAGTAGTGGGGCCGCCTGTTCGGGTGCCATGCCATCCGGGATTTTCACGACGAACCTGTAAAATTTGAAATGATTTGGAGTAAATTTCAGATTCATAGAGTAAAAGTATGCCCTTGAGGTTTGAACTAATTACAAAAAACAACCATAAGATACGATTCGGTGTTAAAATTAAAAGGCTAAACACGCATGAGCTAGAAACTCAAACATACAAGGCTATTTAAATGAAGAAAATCAAGAAGCATTAAACTAGGTGTAATTATGATTTTGCTTACTTCTGATGAACAACCATAACAGAAGCAAATCCACCTTGGGTTGGATTGCCATCAGTATAAACATCGTTATACGACCAAATCTTCTTGTTGCAGTATTGCTCGATATCTGCATTGCACGGCCGGCAATTGCCACAGCATCCGACGATGCAGCCAACGCCGATCACATCGCCAGCCCTGAACTTGGTCACACCTGATCCTACCTCGATCACCTCACCCACCACTTCATGCCTACCATAAAATACAAGAAAATGTAGTCCCAAATATATTTTAGCACCAATTAACCATTTATTGAAATAAATACAGATATAGGGCTAATATTTAGTGCTAACATATGATAGATTAGGGACGAAATACATGAAGACCATTTAGTGAAGGGAGTGTTTGGACAGACGTTTACAAGTAATTTATTGAAACATAAACAAAAATAGTTGAAAATCAGGGGGGGAAAAAAGGAGTTTAACTGCATTCACACAAATCCCAAATTCCAATTAAAAAACTCTAAAAAAGGGTATAATTTCTATTTACATGAGAACCGAGAAAAAACAGAGTGATGGTAGAGAAAAAGTAGACCCCAGCCAATAATCTTCGATTCAGAATATAATACCCAAAAAATCGTCTCCCCCCAAAACACACATACTCACACACACAAGCTATCAGCACTCCACGCCAAAACTGTTTTCACCTTTTTTTTTTTTTCACACAAACGACACTTAAAATAAACACAAAACTGCGTGATAAGAGTTACCAAAAAAATAAAATAATAATGAAGTGTAAATATATACCCTGGAACCATGGGGTATTTAGACATGCCGAGATCATTTTTAATCTGATGAACATCAGTGTGGCAAACCCCACAGCACATCACCTTCAAATATACATCTTCAGGCCCTGTCTCTCTGTTCCATGCATTATTTTTATCAATCAAACCAGAAAAAAAAAATTATTTATATTCACAAAAACCCAACCATACAAATTCAATAATAAAAAAGAAAAGAAAAAAAGATCTTAAAAAACCTGAGTGAGTATGTATAAGGTGAAAGAACGCCAGAAGCGTCTCTTGCAGCCCATCCCACGATTTTTCTCTCCATTTCCAAACTGCCCATGTATTCTTTATCTTTTTCTTTTTTTTTTTAAATTGAAATTAAAATTAATTTTGTTTCCGAGTGTTTATGTCTATTGACACAAGCATATATCTATATATATAGGGACATGGGAAACGACGATAAATGGAATAACTTAAACTTTTGACAAAATTAAAGGTAGAAAAGTTGACGATTATAGAATGTGCGACATCTCAGCAAACAGTTCACTGGTGGGTTTTCTTGGTGGACCCGGTGTACGGTAAACTTGATGTATGGATGAGATCCACCTGTCCATATTTGTGAATGTGTGGTGGATGTTGATGCGGTGTAGGTGCACCGAGTATAATATATCCACTGGGTCATACTCATAGTCCGGGGTTGGTGAGATGACTCACGACAGCTTTTTCTTTTTTCTAATTCCTTTGATTGAATATCGTTATATGGTAATTAACTATCATAGATACACATTACAATTCAACGATTAGTCCTATAAATATGAAATAAATAACGTACTTATTTATACTAATTTAAACAATTAAAACGTGTCTTCTTCTCATAATACTATTCTGCCGAAGTGTGACAACGAAAATCCATCAAGCTGATTATAGTATATATGAGAAGTTTTTTTTTTTTCAAATCCCTATTATATTATTATATCTATTCATTTATTAATATTTATAATTAATTTTTAATCTTAATAATTATGATTAAATAAATAATAAGTGCAAACACAAAAACCGCATAAGTTCCTATAATCCAATCATATCTTACAGGACTTGGTAAAAAATGGGTAGCAGGAAAGTTAATTATCA
>BMAC01000089.1:1540128-1555229 GCA_014905375.1 Phtheirospermum japonicum
TTGTAATCAACGTTTTTTTTTTTTTGTTTTACGTCCCGAAACTCTTCCTCAGCTAGGCTTGGGGCGGCGAGACGAGGTGTAGCGCAGTCTAGTCAGCGCATCTGTTTTGGGTACATAGGGCCATAGGTTCGAATCATGTCACCTTGATATGGGGCCAGAGTCGGCTCACCGTAAGTAACTTAGTGCAGTGCAACCTTTCTTGGAAATTCAAATGGAAAAATTGCGCTTACTAGGCTATGTTATTCTGATCACACAAACCATTTTTGAAGATTTTCCGGCGATGATCTATTCCTTTCCTATTCCTAGCCACTATTCTTATTTTATCTTCTTTGTCTACAGGTTGGCCTTCCTAGCTTAAATCTACTTGTTGTTAATAAATCGGTAAGAGTATTGTTCCGATAGATAACTCTTTTATAGGGTGCGTTAATATCCGAACTCATTAATTTACCCCCATCTACCTGAATGATGGGTCTTAACTCATGAGGAAGAACTGGTAATAGACACAAAATCATTCATTCTGGTTCTATATTTGTTCGAAGAAAATGCTTAGTCGATTCCATGCGTCTAACCAAAAAAATTTTTCTTCTTCTAACCTTTTGATCTTCCCATTCATTCCCCGTGGGCCCCTCTTCTCCTAATTCTTTCCATTTTACCAACGAATTGTCTTTGAATAATGCGTAAATCTAGATCGGCTATTTATAGGCAGACGAATGGGACTTGCAGCTTGCGGATTGCATTCTGAACTCCTGTTGCTTTGAGCTTGTAGCTAACCGGCTGGCCTCATCCAAAGGGACGAATGGAGTAAGGCAAGGATTGTCGATTAGCAAGGAGCTACTGTAGCTATGAGTTAATGAGCTACACTACTTTCTTCTTTTCTAGTTCGAGTCCAAGCCTAAGTTTGAAATTTCGTATAAAAATTGCTAATTCGACTTTCTAACATAGTGAAACTCACTTAAATAAATGGCAGTGTGGAGATTCCTACCAACAAGAATGTTATGGACCTTGTGGTTATATGATGGACAACAAGCTAGCCTAGCTTCATACATCGCATTGGTTTGAAGTTATGAATTTTAAGTTTTTATAAGCTGTTTTTTTTTTCCAGTTATTTTGGAGAATTTCAAAATCATAGATGCAGTTATTAAAGAATTTCTCCTCGGATCCTTCAGTTATCCTTAGCAAATCATATTTCTCAATTAAACCACAACTTATGTCCTGTGATTGTATCAAATATTCAGTAGTGGTTGAGTTGTACAACTTTTGATATAATATCAAAAGGATGTGAATTGGTTGGAGTGGACCCTGTATTTGGTTTGGTTTTCTTGGTGGGACTCTTCTTTAGATACGGTATATATATATTTGATTAAAAATACATAGTTTAGTATGATTTTATGGGACCGAGATTTTTTCCCCAAAGTTTGAATGATATGGAAATATTTGACATGACTGATCATATATCACTTAACTGAATTTGCTGATGTGGAGTAATATTAGTACCTTTTTTAAGACAAATAATAGTTTGATTCTTTTTACCACAAGTATGAGACTGTCTACCGTAAATATTTGTGATTATATTTTCTCTTTTCTTGGGAGTATATAAATTAGTTTGGGCCGATTGGGATAGGATTCGAAATACCCAATACTTATTTATTTTAAAATTTAAAATTAAATACTAAAATATAATATTTTACAATTAAAATATTACTAAGTAGTAATATAATAATACACTATTATCTACTTTTCAAATATAATTTGACACCAATATAATAAAATAATAAATTATCATCCACTTTTTAGATTCTGAACTTATAATTCACATAATGATAAATTATCGTGTAAAGGATTGTGAATTTACAATTCACTTTCATAATACCCAAAATTTTAAATACTAAAATTTAAAATCCCAACAAATACTTAGTCTACACAGGGCTATTAATATGTTTGTTCTTCTCATCATAAATATTTTAAGTTTCTTAGATGTCACATGCTAATCCACTCACAATTCAATAGCAAGTAAAATCCAAATCTCACCAACCTTAGAATTGATTGAAGTCGAAGAAAAAGTCAATTAATCATATCCTTACCAAATCATGTTTGCCATCTCCACAACCACACCACCAACTCTTCCCTTCAAGCCTTTGATTGCTTTATCCAAGAACCAAAACCAAAATCATAATATAATCCATTGATTTAAATAGAAAGAAACACAATTTTTTTCATTCCATCTCAAGATAAAAAGACAAAAAAAAAAAAAAAAGGGGGGGGGGGAGCAAAATGCAATGTGTTTTTGTATAATGTCAAATAAAACCATTAAGTCCCTTTTCTTTTTTATTTTCCCATATGTTTTGGAATTTTCATTCATTCATTCACCAAGTTTGCTCCCAGCAACATCGACGACAAATCTGTAACGAACATCGTTCTTTTCGAGCCTCTCCATTGCAGTGTTGATGTAATCCATTTTCACTATCTCAATTGTGGAGCTTAGGCCCTTGTCCTTGCAGAATTCCAGCATTTCCTCTGTCTCTTTCATGCTACCAATAAAGCTTCCTGTGATACTCTTCCTCCCTACATAGCATCAAAAAACGACATGTTATAAATTAGTTGGCAAAAAATAATATAAACCCAAAATTATAGCATAGTATTGTATATTTTAGTGTCACCTAATACGATATTGACAAAAATGACAAGCCCGAATTGTGGAAATTAGGTGGGGTTGTTCAGAAAATTCAAATTTGCTTGAAACTGAATTATGTTCAACCACTTGATCTTCTTTGAAATTACAAATAAACAACACAAAAATCAACTGATTTTTGACTTCAATGCACTTTGAATGGACTTATATCCTAGTCCATATATGAAAACTCAAAGGAATAAAGTAATTAATAGGGATAATTACAGAAACCACCCTGAAATTTAGCTTAATTACAAAACAAAACAACAAAAACAAAAAACTCCAGTTATCTTTAGGCTCAATTTGTAAAAGAGAAACATATTTCAAGAGGCATTTCTAATTATCAACAAACAATTGACCAAATTGGTAGAATTAAGGTTGGGAAGCTCACCAAGCATGACCATGGGTGTAACAAATTGCAAGGGTGTGTTAATAACACCCATCAAGATCAACTTGCCATCGACTTTCAACAAAGACAGGTAAGGCTCCAAGGGTGGAAAACCGGGATCGTGTCGATTATGTAGTCGAGCGAGTCGGCAATCTCTTGCATCCGATCAGCGTCCGAGCTGACGATATAGTCGTCGGCGCCTAGGTGGTCCAACGCCTCGTCCCTCTTCTTGTTAGAAGAGCTTATGACGGTAATGTGATGGCCCATGGCCTTTGCAATCTTGACCCCCATGTGGCCCACACCTCCAAGGCCCAAGATTGCGCCTCTTAGGCCGCTCTGTTTCAGCCCAAAATGGTTGAGGGGACTGTACACTGTCACCCCGGCGCATAGTAGTGGGGCCGCCTGTTCGGGTGCCATGCCATCCGGGATTTTCACGACGAACCTGTAAATTTGAAATGATTTGAGTAAATTTCAGATTCATAGAGTAAAAGTATGCCCTTGAGGTTTGAACTAATTACAAAAAACAACCATAAGATACGATTCGGTGTTAAAATTAAAAGGCTAAACACGCATGAGCTAGAAACTCAAACATACAAGGCTATTTAAATGAAGAAAATCAAGAAGCATTAAACTAGGTGTAATTATGATTTTGCTTACTTCTGATGAACAACCATAACAGAAGCAAATCCACCTTGGGTTGGATTGCCATCAGTATAAACATCGTTATACGACCAAATCTTCTTGTTGCAGTATTGCTCGATATCTGCATTGCACGGCGGCAATTGCCACAGCATCCGACGATGCAGCCAACGCCGATCACATCGCCAGCCCTGAACTTGGTCACACCTGATCCTACCTCGATCACCTCACCCACCACTTCATGCCTACCATAAAATACAAGAAAATGTAGTCCCAAATATATTTTAGCACCAATTAACCATTTATTGAAATAAATACAGATATAGGGCTAATATTTAGTGCTAACATATGATAGATTAGGGACGAAATACATGAAGACCATTTAGTGAAGGGAGTGTTTGGACAGACGTTTACAAGTAATTTATTGAAACATAAACAAAAATAGTTGAAAATCAGGGGGGGAAAAAAGGAGTTTAACTGCATTCACACAAATCCCAAATTCCAATTAAAAAACTCTAAAAAAGGGTATAATTTCTATTTACATGAGAACCGAGAAAAAACAGAGTGGATGGTAGAGAAAAAGTAGACCCCAGCCAATAATCTTCGATTCAGAATATAATACCCAAAAAATCGTCTCCCCCAAAACACACATACTCACACACACAAGCTATCAGCACTCCACGCCAAAACTGTTTTCACCTTTTTTTTTTTTTCACACAAACGACACTTAAAATAAACACAAAACTGCGTGATAAGAGTTACCAAAAAAATAAAATAATAATGAAGTGTAAATATATACCCTGGAACCATGGGGTATTTAGACATGCCGAGATCATTTTTAATCTGATGAACATCAGTGTGGGCAAACCCCACAGCACATCACCTTCAAATATACATCTTCAGGCCCTGTCTCTCTGTTCCATGCATTATTTTTATCAATCAAACCAGAAAAAAAAAATTATTTATATTCACAAAAACCCAACCATACAAATTCAATAATAAAAAAGAAAAGAAAAAAAGATCTTAAAAAACCTGAGTGAGTATGTATAAGGTGAAAGAACGCCAGAAGCGTCTCTTGCAGCCCATCCCACGATTTTTCTCTCCATTTCCAAACTGCCCATGTATTCTTTATCTTTTTCTTTTTTTTTTTAAATTGAAATTAAAATTAATTTTGTTTCCGAGTGTTTATGTCTATTGACACAAGCATATATCTATATATATAGGGACATGGGAAACGACGATAAATGGAATAACTTAAACTTTTGACAAAATTAAAGGTAGAAAAGTTGACGATTATAGAATGTGCGACATCTCAGCAAACAGTTCACTGGTGGGTTTTCTTGGTGGACCCGGTGTACGGTAAACTTGATGTATGGATGAGATCCCACCTGTCCATATTTGTGAATGTGTGGTGGATGTTGATGCGGTGTAGGTTGCACCGAGTATAATATATCCACTGGGTCATACTCATAGTCCGGGGTTGGTGAGATGACTCACGACAGCTTTTTCTTTTTTCTAATTCCTTTGATTGAATATCGTTATATGGTAATTAACTATCATAGATACACATTACAATTCAACGATTAGTCCTATAAATATGAAATAAATAACGTTACTTATTTATACTAATTTAAACAATTAAAACGTGTCTTCTTCTCATAATACTATTCTGCCGAAGTGTGACAACGAAAATCCATCAAGCTGATTATAGTATATATGAGAAGTTTTTTTTTTTTTCAAATCCCTATTATATTATTAAAGATTTTTCTTTTTCTTTTTTTTTTTTTGAATAAAGCAATTAGAGTGTTAGGTGAAAATGCAACGTCACGCACGCAGCTGTCCAGTTTTTTTCTTTTTTCTCTCCTTTCTTTTTTAATATATAATTGAACTTCTTTCTTTCATTCTTTCTATTTATTTATTTATTTATTTATTTTGTTTTGGGTATTTGTCATGATCAAATTGGATGCCACGCTTCACGCTTTGCGGTTATAGTCTTTGAGGCAAAGCGACTTTGAGCTCTTATCCACTCTTATTTTTTCGAAACTTAAATTTTTACTTTTACTTTATTTTATTTATTACAGTACACATTATTATTTTCTTCTCAGTTCTCAAAGAATTAATATTTATATTTACTTGATTCATCATATCATGTACATAAAAATAACCAACCAAATCTTCAAGCTTATGTGAATTTTGCTTCTAATTAATTTTGAAAAATCATTAATTATTTATGCAAATTGAATTTTTCCCGATCGAATCCATGCTTCAAGTTTGAGAAAGTAAAATTTCATACACGTGATAGTCTATTTCACTGTAAGTATGATTGCACGCATGAAAAATGTAAAAGGAAACGAAAAATAGGGCCTTAAGCTAGACTATTGGAGATTTAGTCCTCTAAGTACGTAGTCGCATTTTAATATACATTTAGTAGACTCAAGAATATGATATTTTATCTGATTTTAATTGGAGTTTATCAAATTCTATCATACTAAGTTAACCCACCTTCCTCAAGTTGCAGTGGATCGGATGGACCTACTCAACCAACCACAAACTAGAGAGGGAAAAATAAGTATACCACAAACCAAAAACACTAATAATGGAATACGGAAAACATGATCATAGAAAGTGGGGTGAAGTGGAGATGATAAAAAAAGATTTTTATATTAGAGAAATTAAAAAAGTAAAGAATATTTCAAACCAGAATACGTAAGAGGGGTCGTGGTAAATCTCGATTTATAAAAAATATATTTCATGTTAGTTCGGTAATCAACAAATCTCACAGTCCATGAAATCTTAATGCGGATTTAGCTGTTAAAATCGGATTAATCTCTGTAATTTTTTGGATATTTTCTTATTTTTATTTTCTTGTAATTTCTGGGAACAGGGAGATTGAGAAATAGGGAGGAGAAATGCTTGGAGAGAAGAAAACAGATAGATAATATGTAATTGCTTGTCCTTTCTTTTCATTTCAGAGTACATAAATACCCACTCAATGGGGGGACGATGACCCTTCCATTTATGATGACCCTTCCATTTATGATCATAGATCTCTTAATTTAAAAATTCTAAATTTAATCTAATGATTCATATTAGACTCCATTATATGAAAAATAGTGCTGTAAAGTCACCGTAAAAGTTCCTATAACAAAACAAGTGGAAACCAAGGCTAATTTAATTAAATGAATTCCCAAAAGCAGTTCAAGTCACGTGTTCCGCTCTATTGGTGCAACCATAGCCCGTCTCAAAAGGGAATAACCGAACCTGGCCCAATTGCATCTTATCATCTTGTTCCTTTAGGCAGCTCCACCCCTCTTTCAATTTGTGCCCTAATACATAAATTCTCCTCGCAACATCCCTGATTCATGACATTAACTTTTAACATCTAAATCATTGGGTCATTTGCAAAGATGATAGTGATATTTATGCCACTTTTTATTAATTTTAAGGAATTGTCATTATTACATGTATAAACTAAGAGTTTCTTAGTTAATGGGCTAGTCACGCGTTATTGACAAACTTTGGGACTAAGCTTTGCATGGCAAGAAGCAGATGATTTGGCTTTTTGGGTAGAGTAAGTTGGGTTCGAATCTCAACTTTTGAACCACAACCCATGTTCAACGGGTTTCACTAATACAATGTATATAGATGGTATAACTTACACCGCTATTGCATCAAATTTAAGTGTTAATTATAAAGGAAGCAAATGGTTAAGGGTCATACCCGGTTTTATGAATAAAGATGTCGCCACAAATTAGGAAAATAGGTTTTTTATGTTGCCCATTTACTTGGGTTTAAGATTTGAAGCCCATGATATATTTGGGCTAGTTTAAAGGAGTGAAAGTTAATTATCAGCCCATTTACTTGGGTTTATATTTGGGCTAGTTTAAAGGAGTGGATTCGACTTCAAGTGGGTTTGCCCATGCGTTAGACTTTAGAACAAGAGAATAGGTTGCGGTATTACTCCCCCATCCCAAAATGATAGTCATGCAGTTAATTTCATACAAATTAAAAAATAAATAGTTTATATAGTTAAGTCATTAACTTAGTTAGTATTTTTCAATTATACCCTTCTTAAATTTATTAATGTCAATTAATATTTATAAGAATCAGATTTGGAATTAGTATGTTTGTTATTGAAATTGTAAAATTTTACATTGTAATCATCAATTTTCAATTTACCATGTAGAATATATGTATTTCAAGAATATTAATTAAGGGTATGTGTGAAAATAAAAATTTAATGATAGTTAAATATAGTAAGTGGACTATCTTGTGGGACGGATGAAAATAGAATACTGGACTATATTTGTGGAACGGAGGGAGTAGTATTTATGTCATTTGAGTAAATAAATTAATCACACCAAAAGCAATCGCTGGGTATTGGCAAATTATTAAGTATAACTGGGTGTGTGTTGTTGTTGTGTGTGAATAAATAATATTACATTTATATTAAAATAAATATTTATATTTATTGTGATAAGTCTTTATACTTAATATGATAAATAAATATTTATAAATATGTAACATGTATAAAAATATTCATATTTGATGTTATAAAAATATTCATGTTTGGTATATAAATATTCATTGTCATTGTGATAAGAGTTGATACTCATTATGATGATATCAATTTTTATTTTTATAAATGTATATACTCCCTCTGTTTTTTTATTAAATGTTGTTTTAGAATTTATGTCTAAAATTAAGAAACATGTAAATATAACTAATACACCCTTAATTAATTAATAATATTCCTAATTAAACTCTCTTATCTCTTTACTAATAATTGTCTTATTACCATAAATTTATTTTGTTTCTTTAAATGAGTAGGGATAAAGTTGGAAGAAATAGGTAAAAAGATTTAAAATGATAATTAATTTGAAATAAAATTTAACTTCTAAAATGACATTTAATATGAATCGGAGGGAGTATATCCTAATCATCTCCAATATGATAAGTATCAATCCCAATATAATCAATGTATAATTTTTCATAATATATATGAACACATAACAACAGTTAAGCTCAATCAAACAATCTACATTTGATTATGTTAAATATTCATGAGTCTACGATGTAGCATACACCTGTATGTACTTAATAATAGCTGGTAGGTATCATTATCAACCCAAAGTATAAGTAGGAGCTTGTTTTTAGAGAGAAACGTGAGTTCAATGCAACCACACAACTATGCGACGGAAGCGTCTTAATTTTGTTAATTTGAGTTGGCCAGTTAACATCAATAGTGTTAAGGCCAATTCTATTTGCAATGATTTAAAAATCTAACCGGAACGGCCGGTTCAACCGGTTAAATTGGGAATCGATCATTGATCCAATCCGATCACACCTATAAAACCGTTTTAGCGGTTAAACCGCTGAAAACCGAGAAGAAAAATGGTTGAACCGGTTAAACTATTTTTTATGTGCAAGATAATGTGTATGATTCAACTAAATTGGCATAATTATATTAATGATCAATGGAACTCAACTAAGCGATATGAAAAAAAATTATTTTCTGTCAATTCCATTTTTCAATTTTTATCTCTCTTAGTAATCTATACTAATAATTATATAGTGGTCTATGACTAATATATCACATAACAAAAAATTACATTAATATGTTTAATAGAGTATAAATAATTTAAGCATATTTATATAATAAATTAATTACTTTTTTCAAATACGAATCAAATCAATATTTATATTAATACATTACAAAATATTTCATACTATATAATTAAGAATATTATGTTTTTATTAATACCGGTTGGACCGGCGGTTGAACCGTGAACCAATAGGGAGACCGGTTCGTTCACCGGTCCGATTTTTAAAATATTATCTATTTGTACTTTGGCTTTTGATAGCTGCACTGTGTAAATTTTATTTACAAAAAATTTACTCAATAAAATATCATATATACTTTTATATAATTCACACTATTATTATTCTCAATTGCTAAACACACATATAAAGAAAAAAAAAATTGCTACACGCACCCATTAACATATAATCTAACACATCAACCATTTAAAAATCCATCAACTTTATTTTCTCTCTATTTCTAAATTCTAGTTCTTCAACCACGACAAATAATGAACAATTGATGATAAAAAAAGAAATATGGGAACAACCAATACAAGCATTTCTTCATATTTCTTCGATAAATTTTTATTTTCGCATTTGTATTGTTAAATTTGATTCGAATTTGAAAAAATTATTCGCGTCCTGTCGGCCAAATTTCGAATAAATTTTGTCAACAAGTAGCCAAAATTATCAACATGGCCGTTAGTGACCAAGATGCCTTTTATTTTTTAATTACTTTCTGTATCAGTTCTATAAAAATCGATGTGGAAAGCTTTTTTTTTTTTTATGAAAATTGATTTTTTACATCGTTTCTATAAGAAACTGATGTAGAAAATATTTTTTTGTAAAAACTGGTTTTCTACATAGGTTTGTGAACCAATGTCGAAATTGCATTTTAAAATTTTTGGTTTTCTACATCCGTTTCTACAGAAACAATATAGAAAGAAGTAAACAAAAAACACACAATAAAAAATGTATTGAACAGATTTCGATCAAATATGGCTGGAATATTGATATTTATTCAATAGACTGGGGGCCGAAATCTTGAGCAAATCTCAGGTACTATTAGCCGATTTATCTCCGAACTCTAAATTCAAAAAATCAAAAATTGACATCCCAACCATTATTTTTCTTGTTAATAAAAATACATCTCAACCTAAAACACAACAAAAAAAAAAGTAGTTTTTCGAGGGATTTTTTCCGCGGTTTTGAGGTAAAATCTCTCGATTTTGGGCGAAACCGAGGGAAAAATTGAGGGAAGTATTCCCTCGAAAAAACCCTCCTCGGTAAATTTTTCCGAGGGGCAATTTCCCTTGTAAAATTAAACCGAGGGTCTCAACCCTCGGAAAAATCCCCCGTACAATCCTCGGAAAAACCGAGGGGAACATTCCCTCGGAAAACCGAGGGCTGTTTATTCCCTCGGAAAACCGAGGGCCATATGTTCCATCGAAAAACCGAGGGCAAACTATTCCCTCGGTTTTTTGATTTTCCGAGGGAATTTTCCCTCGGTTTTTTATTTACTTTTTAAAATAATTTTTAAATTTTAATTTTAATTCCTGTTCAATTATTAAAATTTTCCAAAAATTTGAAAAAAACCATTAATGAAAAGACAAATAAATAAACCAAATATTATAAAAATATTTGAAATTTTAGAATTATTACATGCGTTCGACACAGTACCAAAGTTTATATAAAAATCAAATTGTCCTATGGATTGGGAGGGGGGTACTTTTGGAAACGAGCATACATGTCAGCCATCTGGGCATTCATCTTCTCCTGAGATGCCACCTACTGTCGGCGCTGCTCCTCACGCTCCACCTCACGTCGTCGCTCAGATGCCCCCTGTTACCGGCGCTGATCCTCAAGCTGCTCCACACGTCGTCGCTCAGACTCGGCGTATTGCTGCTGGAGCGCCTCCTGAACTTGTTTGGTGACCTCCAACTCCTCCTTCTGAGCCTGGAGCTGCGCCTCGAGTTCTCTGACGTGGGTCCTATCAGCCTGGGAGGAGGTGGAAGTAGAGAGGCCTGTGAAAAAAACCCTTCTCAGCAGCCACCACCTTCCCATACGAGCTAGTGCCGTAATGTCGTCCCATGCTCGACCGGACGACCTCCAAGAAAACCCGGTCAGGGTCAACCTCGCTACTCGCATCCTGGGAAGACGCACGTTCCTTTCCTGCTCCAGCTGTCGCTCGTACTCCTCCTGAAATACAACTCGTTATTAAAATTTTACATTAAAATCAATGAACAAGTTAAAAATAAGAAAGAGACTCACATTAATATTACTAGATCTCGTATCAATCCACGCGCCGTCTTTCTTTTGGTGCGTACGTACAAAAAGATCGTACACCTTAGTCGGCTCACCCGTCTCCCGCTCCTATATCCAAATAGATTTTTTAAATAATTAACATTAAAATTAAACAAATAAATATTATATTATTATATTCTAAAATTACTTACGATATCGAAAGCATAATCGATACTTGATCTAGCGCCCCCCCCCGTGTGCTTCGACATCCCAGTACCCGGCCCAGCAGGCTAGCTCCTCCTGTTCCGGCTGCACTGCTCGGATTTGGCCTTGTTCTCGGGCTTACCCACTCGACTTTCCAAACCCTAGTTGAGATGCATGATATATAAGATGGTATAAATTATATGTTATAAATAAAAAATTCTAATTTAATAAGAAAACATATAATAGAATCATTTACCTATATACCTCCTGGATAACGCATCCCGGCCTCTCACCACCATAGGCGGCAATATACTGCTTATACTCATTTAGCTGCCTCCCGTACTTCTCCCGATCTTCCGAAAAAATACATCCTGTATCCGTTCATCACTATACTCCTCTCGGTCCCAATAACAAATATCCTGCAAAATAAAACAATAATTACAATTCAATTGATACATATGATTATGTAGTTACGGTAAATATTAACAAATTTGGATATAAAATAATAATTACCTTAAACATCTCCCACCAGAACGCCTAGTCTCCTTAGGGACCGCCTTATAGCACCACCCGGCAGGATGGAGTTCCTTCTMAAAAATCTCYCGGAGTATAGTGGTCACCTTGGCCTGTCTGCTGTGCAGCCTGTATTCAATTGTTTTTTTTTTTTGTTACGAATATAATTTAATCATAATAATAATTACAATTTTAAAAATCATTTATTTACTTACTTGTTCCCTGCAATAAAAACAAGAACTCTCCGCCCCTGTGGTGGAACCAACTGACGTCGTGATGTACCTGCGTTGGACGGGGTCTGTGATGGTGTATGCGACGTCGGTGTCGGGGTCTGATAAGTTATCTGCTCTGAATGATCAATACCGAGACCCATGTAGTCGGTGTTGAAATCAGCTAAATAATTAGCTGACCTCATATCTGATTGACCCACGCTACCGGAAACTCGACGCAACGGCATCTGATAAAATTATTAGATAATAATACGAGCATTTTACAAAATACCTGTATATATTATATACCAAACGTATTAATAAATCCAAACTTTTAAAAAAAATAGTTAACCATACTAAGATTTTTGAGTGTTAAGCGTGTTCTAATTGGCAAAATTCCATCAGCATCACGAGAAGAATGAGTAATTCGAGTTATAATTGGTAAGGCTTCTATCCCATTCAAGAACGTGACATTTAGTAGTATGTATTATCTTAAAATATACATTTTTCTCAGATTCAAAATTTCATCAGCATCTCCCCTCAGTTCTCATAGTGCACGTATATTTCAGTGCACCCGAGAACAATTAGAGAGATGCAGAAACCGAAATTTCAAAAAAAATAAAAAATATACACATAATATAACCATACTACAAGTCACATTCACAAACTGTCAAAAAATGGGACAATTGAAATTTAGTATCAAACTCTATATTTGATACTAAATCTCAAACAGGTCTAAGGAATATTGGAATAATTCAAAACTTAGTTTCAAATTTTTCTATTTGATATTAATTCTCAAATAAGTGATCTATATGCATCGCGTCACTTCGCCAAGGTTCCAAATAAGCAATTACCACCGTCACATTTTTTGAAAAATATTTTGAAAATTTAAATAAAACCACGTGACACCCTATCACGTTTTTAGAAAAAATAAATTGAAAACCCGCTATTGGAGTGACAACACCTCCCGGCCGGCGCCGTAACCCACGTCAACATCCGACGGTATACAACCAACAACACCAATGACAATATAATATATAAACAAAATTAAATTTCGGCCGATCACCACGGCCTCCCATGCATGAACAATATATATACAATATAATGGGTGCATACATGCATATATCACAATATGTAATTATTACTAAATTGAACCCTAATTAATTGATTATTCCAAAATTGAACCCTAATTATGTAATTATTACTAAATTGAACCCTAATTAACTGATTATTTTAAAATTGAACCCTAACTATGTAATTATACCTAAATTGAACCCTAATTAATTGATTATTCCTAAATTGAATCCTAATTAAATAATTATTACTAAATTATACCCTAAATGCAACCCTAATTGCAAATAAACCTAAACTAAATGATAATAATAAATTATACCCTAAATTATTACATAAATATAAATTATATCCTAAATTATTACATAATTATAAAATATACCCTAAATGAAATCCTAATTTCAAATGAAACCTAAATTAAACTATAATTATAAATTATATCCTAAACTATTACATAATTATAAACCGTAATTTCAAACCCTAACCTATAAACCCTAATTTCAAAACCTAACCAATCAAATCAACAAATAAAATTAACAAAATAGAATTCAAATACATAAATTAAAACTCACCTTTTAAGAGCTGGCGGCGAAGGCGGGCGACGAAAGGCTGAGGAGAGTGGCGGCAAGGCGGGCTGTGGAGTTTCCTTCTCTCTCTCTTTTTTTTTTCCCGTCTTCTTTTCTCTCTGTTCTTCTTTCTTTGTTCTACTGGGCAATGGAACAGCGGGCGGCTTGCCCGCTGTTTAATTAGGTCAATAATTTCGAGGGAATTCAGACCTTCAGAAAACCAAGGGAATTAATACCCCTCGATTTTTTCTATTTTTTTAATTCAATTATTTAAGAAAATCGAAAAAAATAGAAAAAAATAGGATTTGTTTACGGGACGCCGAGACGCACCCCCTCCCCGACCCGATCGTAAATTCTTGGGGTTTTTCTATTTTTTAAATAATTAAAATTTCGAGGGGATTGGTTTCCCCTCGGTTTCAAACCGAGTGGAAGCAATATCTCTCGGTTTGAAACCGAGGGGAAATCTTAGCCCTCAGTTTTTATTCATTTAAAAAAATCAAAAAAAAATAGAAAACGCGTAGTTATCGATTGACGCCCGACCCCCGTGATTCCAGGTCGTCGAGACGCACCCCTCCCCTCCACCCCCGGTCCGTAAACTCTTGGTTTTTTTTCTATTTTTGACTATTTTTTCTATTTTTTCGAGTTTTTTTTTATTTTTCATTTAAATAAAAAAAAATAGAAAACGCGTGGATAAACGAATCGACGCCTGACCCTCGTGGTTCCAAGACGACGACGACGCACCCTTCCCCCACCCCGGCCGTAAATTCTTGGGTTTTGATTTCTATTTTTTTACTAATTTCTCTATTTTTTCGATCTTTTTTTTATTTTTCATTAAAATCGAAAAAAATAGAAACACCGTGCTAAACGATCGACGCCTACCCCCAGTTGTTCCACGAAGCCGAGACGCACCCCTCCTCGCCCCGGAAGAATCACGACGCTTTGCCGTTTCGCGTTTCCCACCGAAGGAGTTAATAGATCGATCGTATCTTTGTTTGTTGGTCGAATTACACGATACG
>BMAC01000089.1:1555254-1570995 GCA_014905375.1 Phtheirospermum japonicum
GAAGACGGGAAAAAAAAAAGAGAGAGAGAAGGAAACTCCCACAGCCCGCCTTGCCGCCACTCTCCTCAGCCTTTCGTCGCCCGCCTTCGCCGCCAGCTCTTAAAAGGTGAGTTTTAATTTATGTATTTGAATTCTATTTTGTTAATTTTATTTGTTGATTTGATTGGTTAGGTTTTGAAATTAGGGTTTATAGGTTAGGGTTTGAAATTACGGTTTTATAATTATGTAATAGTTTAGGATATAATTTATAATTATAGTTTAATTTAGGTTTCATTTGAATTAGGATTTCATTTAGGGTATATTTTATAATTATGTAATAATTTGGATATAATTTATATTTATGTAATAATTTAGGGTATAATTTATTATTATCATTTAGTTTAGGTTTATTTGCAATTAGGGTTGCATTTAGGGTATAATTTAGTAAACTAATTATTTTAATTAGGATTCAATTTAGGAATAATCAATTTATTAGGGTTCAATTTAGGTATAATTACATAGTTAGGGTTCAATTTTAAAATAATCAGTTAATTAGGGTTCAATTTAGTAATAATTACATTAATTAGGGTTCAATTTTGGAATAATCAATTAATTAGGGTTCAATTTAGTAATAATTACATATTGTGATATATGCATGTATGCACCCATTATATTGTATATATATTGTTCATGCATGGGAGGCCGTGGTGATCGGCCGAAATTTAATTTTGTTTATATATTATATTGTCATTGGTGTTGTTGGTTGTATACCGTCGGATGTTGACGTGGGTTACGGCGCGGCCGGGAGGTGTGGTCACTCCAATAGTTTTCTCTCTGTTCTTCTTTCTTTGTTCTGCTGCGCAAAGGAACAGCGGGCGGCTTGCCCGCTATTTAATTAGGTCAAGAATCCCGAGGGAATTCAGACCCTCAGAAAATTGAGGGAATTAATACCCCTCGGTTTTTACTATTTTTATTAATTCAATTATTTAAAAAAGTCGAAAATAGAAAAAAAAAGAAAAAAATAGGATTGTTTTCAGGATGCCTAGACGCACCCATCCCCATCCCGGTCGTAAACTCTTGATTTTTTTTTCTTCTATTTTTGACTATTTTTTCTATTTTTTCGAGTTTTTTTCTATTTTTCATTTAAAATAAAAAAAAATAGAAAACGCGTGCTAAACGATCGACGCCTGACCCTTGTGGTTCCACGACGACGAGACGCACCCCTCTCCACCCCGGTCGTAAGTTCTTGGGTTTTGTTTCTATTTTTTACTAATTTCTCTATTTTTTCGAGTCTTTTTTTTATTTTTCATTTAAAATCGAAAAAAAATAGAAAACGCGTGATAAACGATCGACGCCTGACCCTCGTGGTTCCAAGACGCCACGACGCACCCCTCCCCACCCCGGTCGTAATTTTTTGGGTTTCATTTCTATTTTTTACTAATTTTTCTATTTTTTCGATTTTTTTTCCATTTTCATTTAAAATCGATAAAAATAGAAACACGTGCTAAACGATCGACGCCCTACCCCCGTGGTTCCACGAAGCCGAGACGCACCCCTCCTCGCCCCGGAAGAATCACGACGCTTTGTCGTTTCGCGTTTCCAACCGAAGGAGTTAATAGATCGATCGTATCTTGTTGTTGGTCGAATTACACGATACGTGTGGATACGCACGTGCTCGTTGATATTTTTCGATCGAAATGGGGTCAAAACCACCCACCGTACCTAAGATTATAGGATTTGTCTCATTTTTACGTTTTTTCTATTATTTTTCTATTTTTTATTAATTCTTTAAATAATTGGAAAAACCGAGGGAATGGATTTCCCTCGGTTTCAAACCGAGGGAAAGGTTATTCCCTCGGTTTTTAATTCAATTTAAAAAAAAATCCAAAAAAAATAGAAAACGCGTAGTTATCGATTGACGCCCGAACCTCGCGGTTCCGGGACATCGAGACGCACCCCTCTCCGCCCCAGTTGTAAACTCTGGGTTTTTTTTCCATTTTTTCGAGTTTTTTTTTCAATTTTCATTTAAAATCGAGAAAAAATAGAAAACGCGTGCTAAACGATCGACGCTCGACCCTTGTGGTTCCACGACACCGAGACGCACCCCTCCCCGCCCCATTCGTACATTCTTTGGTTTCGTTTCTATTTTTTACTATTTTTTCGAGTTTTTTTTATTTTTTCATTTAAAATCGAAAAAAATAAAAAACTCGTGCTAAACAATCAACGTCCGACCCCCATGGTTCCACTACGCCGAGACGCACCCCTCCCTGCCCCGTTCGTAAATTCTTGGGTTTTGTTTCTATTTTCTACTAATTTTCTATTTTTTTCGAGTTTTTTTTTCATTTTTCATTTAAAATCGAAAAAAAATAGAAAACGCGTACTAAACGATCGACGCCAGACCCCCATGGTTCCACGATGACGAGACGCACCCCTCCCCGTCCCGGCAAAATCACGACGCTTCGTCGCTTCGCATTTCCAACCGAAGGAGTTGATCGATTGATCGTATCTTGTTGTTGGTCAAATTACACGACACGTGTGGATACGCACGTGCTCGTTGATATTTTTCGATCAAAATTGGGTCAAAATCATCCCACGTGCCTAAGATGATAGGATTAGTTTCATTTTTACGATTTTTTTCTATTTTTTTATTTTTTTAAAAAACTGAAATTTCCGAGGGAATGAAATTCCCTCGGTTTGAAATCGAATGAAAATCCATTAACTCGGTTTTTATTTCAATTTTTAAAAATAAATCCGAAAAAAATAAAAAACGCATAGTTATCGATCGACGCCCGACCCCCGTGGTTCCGGCACGCCGAGACGCACCCCTCCCCGCCCCGATCGTAAATTCTTGGGATTTTTTCTATTTTTATACTATTTTTTCGAGTTTTTTTCTATTTTTCATTTAAAATCGAAAAAAAAATAGAAAACGCGTGCTAAACGATCGACGCCCGACCCTCGTGGTTCCACGACGATGAGACGCACCCCTCTCCACCCCGGTCGTATATTCTTGAGTTTCGTTTCTTTTTTTTTTTACTTATTTTTCTATTTTTTTTGATTTTTTTTTCTATTTTTCATTTAAAATTGAAAAAAAATAGAAAATGCGTGCTAAACGATCGACGACCGATCCTCGTGGTTCCACGACGCTGAGACGCACCTTTCTGCCCCTCAGCAAAATCACGACGCTTCATCGCTTCGCGTTTCCAACCGATTGAGTTGATCGATCGATCGTATCTTGTTGTTGGTCGAATTACACGACACGTTTGGATACGCACATGCTCGTTGATATTTTTCGATCGAAATTGAGTCAAAACCACCCCACGTGCCTAAGATAATAGGATTTGTCTCATTTTTACGTTTTTTCTATTTTTTATTAATTTTTAAATAATTAAAAAAATCGAGGGAATGGATTCCATCGGTTTCAAACTAAGGGAAAGGTTACTCCCTCAATTTGAAACCGAGGAAAAATCCATTCCTCGGTTTTTAGTTTAATTTTTAAAAAAAATCCGAAAAAATAGAAAACGCGTAATTATCGATCGACGCCCGACCCCCGTGGTTCCGGGACGCCGAGACGACCCCTCCCCGCCCCGTTCGTAAATTTTTGGTTTTTTTCTATTTTTTACTATTTTTTTGAGTTTTTTCTTTATTTTTATTAAAAATCAAAAAATAGAAAACGCGTGCTAAACGATTGACGCCCGACCCCCGTGGTTCTGGGATGCCGAGACGCACCCCTCCCCGCCCCGGTCGTAAATCCTTGGGTTTTATTTTCTATTTTTTTACTATTTTATCTATTTTTCGAGTTTTTTTTCCATTCTTTATTTAAAATCGAAAAAAAATAGAAAACGTGCTAAACGATCGACGCCCGAACCTTGTGGTTCCAGAACGCCGAGACGCACCCCCCCCGCCCCATTCGTAAATTCTTTGGTTTTGTTTCTATTTTTACTATTTTTTCGAGTTTTTTTTCTATTTTTTATTTAAAATCGAAAAAAATAGAGAACACGTGCTAAACGATTGACGCCCGACCCCCATGGTTCCACAACGCTTAGACGCACCCCTCCCCGCCCCGGTCGTAAATTCTTGGTTTTTTTTTCTATTTTATTTTACTATATTATCTATTTTTTCGAGTTTTTTTTCATTCTTTATTTAAAATCAAAAAATAATAGAAAACGCGTGCTAAACGATCGACGCCCGACCCTTATGGTTCGAGGACGCCAAGACGCACCCCTCCCCGCACCGTTCATAAATTCTTTGGTTTGTCTCTATTTTTTTTTACTATTTTTCCTATTTTTTCGAGTTTTTTTTCATTTTTCATTTAAAATAGAAAAAAATAGAAAACGCGTGCTAAACGATTGACGCCCGACCCCGTGGTTCCACAACGCTGAGACGCACTCCTCCCGTCCCGTTCATAAATTCTTGGGTTTCGTTTCTATTTTTTACTTATTTTTCTATTTTTTCGAGTTTTTTTTTCCCATTTTTCATTTAAAATCGAAAAAAAATATAAAACGTGTACTAAACGATCGACGCCCGACCCCCATGGTTCCACGACGCCGAGACGCACCCCTCCCCGTCCCGAAAAAATCACGACACTTTGTCGCTTCGCGTTTCCGACCGAAGGAGTTGATCGATCGATCGTATCTTGTTGTTGGTCGAATTACACGACACGTGTGGATACGCACGTGCTCGTTGATATTTTTCGATCAAAATTGGGTCAAAACCACCCCACGTGCCTAAGATGATAGGATTGGTTTTATTTTTATGATTTTTCTATTTTTTTCTTTTTTTATTTTTTTAAAAAATTAAAATTTTCGAGGGAATGGAATTCCCTCGGTTTCAAACCGAGGGAAAGATTATTCCCTCGATTTGAAACCGATGGAAAATCCATTCCCTCGGCTTTTAATTCAATTTAAAAATAAATTCGAAAAAAATAGAAAACGCGTAGTTATCGATCGACGCCCGACCCCCGTGGTTCTGGGACGCCGAGACGCATCCCTCCCCGCCCTAGTCGTAAAGTCTTGGATTTTTTTTTTCTGTTTTTTACTATTTTTTGAGTTTTTTTTCATTTTTCATTTAAAATCGAAAAAAATAGAAAACGCATGCTAAACGATCAACGCCCGACCCTCGTGGTTCCACGACGCAGAGGCGCACCCCTCCAGGCCGCGTTCGTAAATTCTTGTGCTTCGTTTTTTTTTTCATTTTCTTACTTAAAATTGAGAAAAATAGAAAACGCGTGCTAAACGATCGACGCCCGAACCTCGTGGTTCCACGACGCCGAGACGCACTCCTCCCCGCCCCTTTCGTAAATTCTTGGGTTTCGTTTATATTTTTTACTAATTTTTCTATTTTTTTCTATTTTTTTATTTTATAAATAATTGAATAAACCGAGGGTTTCACAGTCCCTCAGTTTGATTCCGAGGGAAAACACTCCCCTCGTTTTTTTTTTAATTTTTTTTAAAAAAAATAATAAAATTTTGAGGGAAATTCTTTCCCCTCGGTTTTCCGAGGACTATTTTCCTTCGGAAAAAATTGCCCTAAAAAATATTTCGGTATTTTTTTCGGTGATTATGGCGCCAAATATTGGCAGCGTGTTTTCGAGGGAAAAATCGAGGAAAAATATTACCCTCGGAAAAAACTGAGGGATATTCTACTCCCTCGGTTTGTCCCTCGAAAATTCCGAGGGGAATCTTTTCCCTCGATATTTATCCCTCGTAAAATTGATGTTTTCTTGTAGTGAAAATAATATAATTAAAGGTTTGTCACATAAAACATCAAATTAAATACAAAATATAGAATTAAAAAAAAACACAAAATGGAAGAAACAAACATACATGTGTTAAACATGACGTCGAAGATATGTGTTTGAGATGGTTTTGAGATTTATTGGTGTTCATGTCGAGAGCTTGAAGTGTGTCGAATCTCTTTTATTCTCTTCTCCCGTTCGCTTTTCTTTTTTTCTTTTCTTTTTTTCATAGTTTAGAAATAATAAATAAGGGTAATCTTAAAAGTTGACTCAAAAGAATTCCTAAAATAACAATTATTTGGATAAACATTAGAGATTTGAAACCCCCCATACATATATACATACATACATACATACATACATACATATATATATATATATACACACACACACACACTTCTATTAAGTGAATTCACTCATCCCAGAAGCAAGACTGATTGTGGTGGATACTGACTCATATAAAACCATGGTTTTGGCTCTGTTTGTACACGCTGGTAGTGCAAGAAGAGACGAAGTCAAGTCTTAGTTTTTTTTTTAGAATCCCCCCGCTAAACCAAAAGAAAGGGTAACAGGGCATTCGCTCAAAGTTATATATATATATATATATATATACTAGTTTAATACCCGTGTAGTATATGGGGTTTATCAAAAGATAAATATAAAAAATATTTGTGATAGTTAAAAATTCTTATGTAAAATGAAAAATTCAAATGATTTATTCTCAACCCTTGCCTTGTACATGTCTAATTTATATTAATTATTATAATATTAAATTTTTATTTTCATGTTTAGATTCAATTCGTTAATAATTTTATTTACATACTTATAATAATTCAAAAGAAGCCATACTCTAAACCCATGCCTAATCTCTATTTATGAATTATTATTACGTTATTTTGTATTTAATGTTTAGATTAAATCCGTTAATAATATTATTTACATACTTTGAAAACCTAAACGGATGTCATACTCTCAACTCGTGTCACATTGTACCGATGTCTAATCAATATTTAATAATAATAATAATAATGATAATAATAATAATAACATAATTTTATGTTTTTATGTTAGATTGAATTCATTACTAATATTTAGTTACATACTTAGATTATTTCAAATAAATCTTAATTTACCTATATAGAATATTTAAAATTACAAAATTAATAAAATTATATTAACTTTTATTATAAATACTACTTATTTAATAATCTCATAATATTTTTTAATTAAAATTATATCTTATGTAATTTATCTTTTAATAGAATAACTAACTTAGAGATTTTCTACTAATTTTATATGACTTATTTGTATTTTTATATTATGATAATAAAAGGAAAATATTGAATTAGACAAAATATAATAAAAATATATTAAATTGGGCAATATATAATAAAATGAAAAGATTAAATTAGGTGAGATACAATAAAAGAAAAATATTAAATTAAATAGATATTAGGTTCGGGTGAAACCTAAGCAACTGAAACACCAAAACTTTTTATTTGCCAAACGAAGCATGCGAAGCAGACATACGCATATTATGCAGGATTTGAAAAAGAGTAATATTTATTAAAAATACCAAAAGAATAATATTGAAAATTGTACTTACAAATCGTAACATTATTTATTTTGTTTTCACAATAAATAATTCTTACACACAAATGACAATATTACTTGTTCTAATTAAAGTAAGACTGGTTTCCACAATTAAGAATTTTGCAAGTTTTTTTACCGTGAGTCACAAAATCAGTTGTGATATATCAAGAACATTATTTGTTCTAATTACAGTAAGATTGATTTTCAGAATAGAGAATTTTCAAGTTTTTTTTACCATGAGTCACGAAATTAGTTGTAAAGTATATCACAATACCTTAAACTTGACGGGGAAACTCGTAGAAAATTGAGTTTGAAAAATATAAAATATACAACATACGCGTGTTACATGTGAATATGTGATATAAAAATTAAAGTTTATAAGACACTGATAATTCTATTGAAAAACGCAGTGCATCTAACTTGTAGTATATGTAATATTACTTTTTTTTCCTACGTAAGATACTAATTTGTTCATATAGATATATAATAATCAATGCATTATATTGGATTTAGATAAATAGATTTAGAATATATTTAATATTTATTTTTCTAGGCATCATAATTTATTATTATTATTAGAACTAGTATTATGTTATCTTTTTTATTTCACTTTGTTTTTTATTTTTTGTTTTTTGTTTGGTGTAACAATATTTTTTCATATATATTTTTAATATTATTTTTAATTTATTGTATTAGGATTAGATAAAAAAAAATAATTTAAGTTTATATTTTTTTATATTTATTTTCCTTTTGTAATAACTTTATATAACTCATATTTTTTAAAAATAAATACTTAGAATAATATTAAAATTATTTCAACTTTTATTGTAAATAAAAATTAATTCAAATTACATAGATTTTTTCTAATTCGATATAACTTATTTATATTTTTATATTAGAATAATAAAAGTAAGATATTGAATTGGCAAAATATGTTAAAAAAATATTAAAGTAGGTAACATGTAATAAAATAATAATATTGAATTAGGCCAAACATAATATTAGAAAAGTATTAAATTAGGTAAAATATAATAAAAGAAAAAAAATACTAAATTAGGTTAATATTAGGTTCGGATGACACCGAAGCACCAAAAAATATTCCAAAGCTAACGAAGCGTGGAAATCAAACACATATGATAGGAAGATTCTGCATTAATATATGTATATATATCTATCTATCTATATATATATATATATATATATATATATATATATATATATATATATATATATATATATATGATTAGGTTCAAATGAGAACCACGTCAATATATGCGAATCTAGGTACCAATCCTGACCTTAGATATAATAATATGTGTGGACCAGATTTTTTCTATTTTTTAAATTTATTAAATTATATATATGGAAGGAGAAGGGTATTTATGTATTTTTACAAATGCTTTAATCAGATTAAATACCAAATCTCCAAAACCTAATTCGTCCAACCCTTCTTCCTTCTTTTCTCCCCCCGTTTCTCCACTTTCTCAGTCCCGTTTTCTCTCCTTTCCTCTCCGAAATTCGGGAACGACAATCAGCAATCGGCGCAGTGCCTCCGACAAACACGCACGGCGATGTCGGCGGAAATTGGGCGGCGGCGTTTGGGCGTCGCTCTCTCTCCGGCCCCGGGCGATTTTCTTCTCTAAAACAAAAATCGGGAGTTCCCTTCCTCTTCCCGCCGTCGCCGCCAGCCTCCTCTTTCAGCCGCTGTCGAAAAAGCACCGCGCCGCCAGCCTCCGAGGCGGAGACCGAAAAGTTGGAGATGCTGGCCCTGTCGTAGCCCTCGGCGGTGGTCACTCTCTAGTCGATTCCCGCCGTCGCCGCTAGCTTCCTCCTCCAGCCGCTGCCGAAAAAATGATGTGCCGCTCCAGTCGATTCCGGTGCTTCTGGGAGAAATCCCCCGGTGCTTTGGGGAGAAATCGGCAAGGGCACTGGGTGGCGACCAAGGCCTTTTTGATTGGGGCCCAGTTCTTTTGGAGGAACACCCCGGTGCTTTTGGGAGAAATTGGCAGGGGCACTGGGTGGCGACGGTGATGGGGCAGTTGATTGGTTGTTTGGGTTTTGGTTGTCGGAGATGAGCTCGGCAGTGGGTGACGGAGGGTTGCGTGGGGTCGCTAGGTGATGGTGATTTGGAAGCGGCTGTGATGGTGCTGCAGTTTGGCACTTTAGAATCGGCTTCGGCTCCGGCCAGTACATTGGCTGTGGTTGTTAGTCGATTTTCGGTGGTGGTGGTTTGGATTGTCGGTGGTGGTTTCGGTGGTTGTTTGGATTGTCGGTGGTGGTGAAATCTGAGCCCTCGGTTGATGGTTGTTGGCGCTGTTCGGGTGGTGAGTCGGGCCTTCGGTGATGGGTGACGGCGATGGGTGATGGTTGTTGTGCTGTTCGGATGGTGAGTCGGGCCTCCGGTGGTGGTTTGGCTCGGACGGCGGTTGTGGCTTTTTTGGAGTGCCCGGGTTTGGTTGAGTTTGGTTCGTCGGACGGCGATTTGGATTTGGACGGCGGTGATGTTGAAAAATAAAAAGCAGTGGTAGTGTAGTAAAAAAAGCGCCGCAACAATATTAAGAAAGCACTCCAAAAAACTAGCACTGCCAACATAAAAAAAAAAAAGCACTGCTGAAAACTTGTGTAGTGCTATAAATAGTCATATACAATGCTTTTAATATTCAGATTTTTAAATTTAATTATATTTATTTATTTTTACATTTTAAATATGCAATATGTATCTTAAATCGTAGATCTTGAGAATGTGATTAATTTGATATATATTTCATTAAAAATGAATAAAAATTAAAAAAGTTATGGTTCGTTGAAGATTTGAGTTTTATTATAAATTTTTGAATTTGCAGTTATAGACGAAATTTGTGATGCTTTCTGTATACAATCGTAGTGTTTTCTTTATTAATCCGTTGTGCTTTCTAAAAACAATTTAGTGCTCTTCATAAACGTCGTTATATGTCCAAAATACCATTTTTAATTATTTAATGGATTTTTTTAGATTATTACCATGCTGACATGTCATAATCTCAACCATCAAGATTATCCAATCTAATGGTCAAGATGAGTCCCTAGGTTCACATATAATGACATGGTTCCATTTGAACCCAACCATATATATATATATATATATATATATATATATATATATATAGAATTGGGTTCAAATGAGAACCCCGTCATTATATGTGAACCTAGGGACTAATCCTGACCTTAGATCTAATATTGCACAGTGCAATTATATGTCCAGGTTCATTGTGCTTTTTACACAGTACTGTAGTGCTAAAATCAGTCCAGTTTTTTTAATTTTAATTATATATATATATTTTTTTTACGTTTTAAAACATGCAATATGTATCTTAAATTGTAGATCTTGATAATGTGATTAATTTGATATATATTTCATTCAAAACGAATAAAATTTGAAAAAGTTATGGTTTGTTGAAGATTTGAGTTTAATTTCAATTTTTGAATTTGCAGTTTATAAACAAAATTTGCAATGCTTTTTGTATACAATCGTAGTGTTTTTTTTTCTTAATCTATTGTACTTTCCAAAGAACAATTTAATGCTTTTGTGAACGTTGATATATGTCCAAAATACCATTTTTAATTAATTAATGCATTTTTTTAAAATTATTACCATGCTGACATGTCATGATCTCAACCATCAAGATTATCCAATCTAATGGTCAAGATGAGTTCCTAGGTTTACATATAATGACGGGTTCTCATTTGAACCCAACCCTATATATATATATATATGATTGGGTTCAAATGAGAACCCCGTCATTATATGTGAACCTAGGGACTAATCCTGGTCTTAGATCTAATATTGCACAGTGTAATTATATGTCCAGGTTCATTGTGCTTTTTACACAGTACTGTAGTGATAAAATCAGTCCAATTTTTTTTAATTTAATTATATATATATATTTTTTACGTTTTAAAACATGAAATATGTATCTTAAATTGTAGATTTTGAGAATGTGATTAATTTGATATATATTTCATTCAAAGCGAATAAGATTTGAAAAAGTTATGGTTTGTTGAAAATTTGAGTTTCATTTCAAAACTTTGAATTTGCAGTTTATAGACGAAATTTGCGATGCTTTTTGTATAGAATCGTAGTGTTTTTTTTCTTAATYTGTTGTGCTTTCTAAAGAACAATGTAGTGCTCTTTGTAAACGTTGATATATGTCCAAAATACCATTTTTAATTAATTAATGCATTTTTTTACATTATTACCATGCTACATGTCATGATCACAACCATGAAAATTATCCAATCTAAAGGCCAGAATTAGTCCCTAGGTTCACATATAATGACGGGTTCTCATTTGAACCCAACCCTATATATATATTAAAAAATTATTTCAATTTTTATAATAAATAAAAATTAATTCAACTTATATAGATTTTTCTAATTGAATATAACTTATTTATATTTTTATATTAGAAAAATAAAACTAAGATATTGAATTGGGCAAAATATGTTAAAGAAAATATTAAAGTAGATAACATGTTATTAAACAAATATTGAATCAGATAAAATCTAATATTAAGAAAGTATTAGATTAGATAAAATATAATAAAAGGAACTAAATTAAGTTAATATTGGGTTTGAATGACACTGAAGTACAAAAAAAAATTCTCAATCTAACAAAGCGTAGGAATCAGATACACTTGCATTAATATATAGGGGATCAAATATTTAATTAAGATTTCTCAACACATTTTAAAATTTCACAAAAATCTCACGATATTCTTGGGATCAGATATTTTGAAGTTTAAAAAACCACGCTACTCATATCATCCAATTGGAGTTATGTTGAATTCAAAGACAAATTATATATTACAAACCTATCACCAAAATCCATCAATTTACGTGAGATTTTGTATGAATTTATCTGAACTCTAACAAAAAAGGAAAATCAGTAAAAATAAGGAAAATCAGAAAATTATATACTTGAAAAAAAAAAACCCTTAAAAAGCTTTTACAAATTTCCAATGAATACACTTGGGTTGAGAAAATAAAAAAAAGAATATATAAATTTTTGCTTTTATTATTCTCTTAAAAAATATAATTTGATAGTCACTCATAATTATTATATCAAGCCCTTTAAATGTATAAGTCCAGTGCATCTCATATCCAGCAACATTTTTATTCTTTGATCATGAAATTAATACGTACCAAGAAACAAATAATTATATATAATATCACGATTCATGACCTCGCGTGACTTATAATTTTTCACCAAAAGTATTGCCCTCTATATATGCTACATGTCAAGAACTGATCAATACTTAACACCCTCGTTTAACACTCCACCACCACTAGTGCCTGAAACGTTATAACCATACTTGTGCTTATAATCTCTCCACACTTGAACCAAAGGTTTCTCCAACAACACCCTGAAATACTTATCTTTGTAAACTCCTCTCATCATATTATTCAACTCCGCCGTAAACCCATCTCTCAAACTGTCACAATACTCCAAAAACCGGGCCGTCACCCCGTATCCCTCGTCCCACCTCTTCCCTTCCCCGGGCTTCGTGTAGCTCTCCGGATGATAATAACCCGATTTGATCATAACATAATCAGCAACCCCTTCGGTCAGCCCGCCCGGAGCCGTCCCCCGGCCCGACCACTGGAAAATGTGCGTCATCTCGTGGTACATCAACGAAGTGAACTCAAATTTGAACGCGTCGCCACCTGGCGGGAAATCATTTATGCCCGATGAGTTGATGTATATGTTGTCCCCGCCCGTCTCGCCCAGCGCCCCGTCGTTTAGGTTCGTGATGTTGAGGGTTAGGGTCCGGACCCGCTTTCGTTGGGTGTGGGATGGTTGTTTGAATGTTTGCCAGATGAATGAGTTGATGGTTCTCATGGTTTTGAGGGTGAATGGGACGCCGGCCTCGTTGTTGAAGCGGCGGCCGCCGGGGGAGTCGGGGACGGTGTTGACGATTTTGTAATTGACGGCGAGGATTGATGGTGAGAGGAGGAGGAAAGAGAGGAGGAAAAAATAGAGGGCTTTGGACATGGTTAATTAATTTGAGTCGGAAATATATAATGGAGTTGATGTGATTAAGAAATGTGGTGTGTGCGCGCGTATTATATATAGCTAGGGTTGGAGCAGACGATCCCTGAAATGTTTCTCATTGCGTAAATTCAGTATGAATTTTAAAGCCGTATAATTCATTCGGGAAATAATTTATCCCAAATAGTACTATATATTTTCATTTTATTAGTTATTCTATTTTCACTATATGAAAAATTTTAATACCCTTATATTTTAATTTCTCCATTTTCATTCATGCACCCAAAATCTCTCCCCATATCAATCATTATTGATTCATATATATATATATATATATATATATATATATATATATATATATATATATTATGTGTAATGATAAGAGATTTTGTTTATTAATAATATATGACTTATTTATATTTTTATATTAAGAGAATAAAAGTAAAATATTGATTTAGAAAAATATATTAAAAGAAATTATTGAATTAGGTAGAATAGAATAACAAAAGGAAATAATAAATTAGACAAGATACAATAAAAGAAAAATATTAAATTAGGTAGATATTAGGATCGAATGACACATATACAACCAAAACACTAAAAAATTTTATTTGCCAAATGAAATATACAAAATACACACATAGGTCAGGGAGGATTTCCATCCAAAATCCTTTTCTTTTACTTTCATCATACTATGAATGAACTGATCACGGTGTAATTTAATTGTGTATTGAAAAATATACATAACGTGGGAAACGTGTGGGTCTGAAGTCAATGAATCTTTGAAATACTATAATATGGTATCGATTCAGATATCATCCTTACCTATTATCCTATGTGTAGATCTTAGGAAAGAGAATTAGAATTTCACACTATTCAAAATATTCCTTACATCGAATCTAAGTATTTTAAAGATAATTAGTCAAACAAATATATAAAAGAAGTTAATATCAACCCAATTTACTAATTCTGTTGACATTTTGCTTAGGTGTCAAATTTATATTTGTTCAAATGAAATGTGTCATTTGGTAATTGTGTATTTTAAAAATATACATAACGTGGGAAAGTGTGGGTCTGAATTTAATGGATCTTTGAAACACTATAATATGGTATCGATTCAGATATCATCCTTACCTATTATCCTATGTGTAGATCTTATATGCACATAATCGATTTTTGTTCCTTTTTTCTTTTTCAAAGCATCTTTGAATCTATAAAATTCYGTTGTTGGTTTATATTCTTGATCTGATTTTTGGATTCATCAATAATACCAATCTTGACTATTCATTTATTTCTTATTGGAATCTTTTATTTTCCCAAGGTTATTTATTTTCTATTTTTGGTTTACTCCACAGATCTATAGAGTTGTATTATGTGTGTTTAATTTATTTCATCTGTTTATGTGTTTAACTAAACATAAAACATTTATTAAGGATCGATGGTTTTTTTTGTGTGTGTGTAATTTGTTTCATCTGCATTTTTATCCGATCGTATATATTATTTGTTTCATCCGTTTTTACAGTAATTTCTTCCATCTGATCGTATATATTCTGTTTAGTTTATTTCATATGTTGATTTTTCTTGTGTGTGTAATTTATTTCATCTTTTTTTTATCTATTCGTATATATTATCTGTTTCATTTGTTTTTACAGTAATTTATTTCATCTGTTTAATTTATCTCATTTGTGTTTTCATCTGATCATCAGTTTTTGCAGTAATTTATTTCATTTGTTTAATTTATCTCATTTGTGTTTCCATCTGATCATATATATATATATATATCTGTTTAGTTTATTTGATCTGTTGTTGCGGTAATTTATTTCATCTGTTTTTGCACGCCAAACCGGTTGCTGAAAAAATGTCGCACACTTTATTCCATAGTTTTATGTCTGTTGAGATTTGTTTAGTATTGATTGTTTTATCTGTGTAGGTTCTGGGTCTGTTCAAAGCGGCAACCCAATTATTTTTTCTTTTATATATATATATATATTTACACACACACACACACACAAACACATAAAATATACAAATAAAAAAGAGTGACACTTTTTTGGGCTTTTTCTTCTTTTTTCTAAATTTTTTTATAATAAAGATTATCAAAACAAAAATTGGATAAAAATTGAACCTAGGGACTAATTCTGGCCTTTAGATTGGATAATCTTCATGGTTAAGATCATGACATGTCAGCATGGTAATAATGTAAAAAAATGCATTAATTAATTAAAAATGGTATTTTGGACATATATCAACGTTTACAAAGAGCACTACATTGTTCTTTAGAAAGCACAACAAATTAAGAAAAAAAACACTACGATTCTATACAAAAAGCATCGCAAATTTCGTCTATAAACTGCAAATTCAAAGTTTTGAAATGAAACTCAAATTTTCAACAAACCATAACTTTTTC
>BMAC01000089.1:1603765-1635716 GCA_014905375.1 Phtheirospermum japonicum
TGTTTTAATAAATCCACTATCTATTACAAGCACCCTTTTCCATGATGCGAATCAGGGGCGGATTCAAGATTCTTAGTTTGGGGAGGCCGCGTATTAAAAGATAAAAATAATTTGGTGAAATGACAAAAATCGACTCGTGTTATATCAAGGGAAAAAATATATATTTTTAACCTTACGATCAATTTGAGAGAATATGAAATAAAAAATAAGAAGGAAAAAATAAAGGAGCTAGAGAGGGATGAAGGAAAATAAAAAATATATATTTTTATTTCTAAGTTGGTACCATTAATTTGTGAGAATAGGGTAAAAAAAAAAAAAGGTGAGGACAAAGAGAAAAATTGGTGATATTTTTTTTAGTTTTATATAGTTGTTTTTTAAGGTAAATAATGAGAAAAAGAAAACTAAAAAGAAAGAGAGATGGGTGATGTTTTTAATTCTATATTTATGTTTTTAAATTTAATTAATGAGAAAGATAAAAATAAAAGTTAAAGAAAATGAAGGATAAAGAATATATGAATTAATGTATAAAAAGAAGGAAATAGAAAATAAGAAACAAATGAGAAAGAAGAAAATAAAAAGAAAGATAAAAAATTATAGAAAAACAAGAGATAAAGAGAAAGAAAAAAGAAGGAAACTAAAAAAAACAAATGATAAAGAGGAATATAAAAAGAAAGGTAAAAAAGATAGAAAATAAGAGATAAAAGAAGGAAAAATGGACAAAAGTAAGAGTTGAACCATGAACCATTTGATAAGAGAATAAGCACACAGGTCAATCCACTCAAGCAACCAGGTTTCAAAGAAGGGGTGTGACTCCCATAGGTATAAAATCTGAAGACCGAAATCAGAATAACACTAAGTTTCTGGATAATATCCAGTGTCACGAATGTAGAAGGTATGGTCATTACAAATATGAGTGTTCCAATACTAAGTACAAGAGAAATTTGATAGTCATGAGTGATGGAGAAGACGAGGAGGAGCCTAAAGGAACATAAGAAGCTGGTGCCATGATTGCCTGTATTGTCTGGGATGACAATGAGAATGTTACTGACATTTGGTATCTCAACTCTACCAGTATTGAGAATGTGACCTAGTTCAGGGTAAAGAGGCACAAACTAACCCCTCAAAATATGGTTGCTCCTAATTCTGAGCTGGAGGTGGTTGCTGGTGAAGAATTGTTGTCTGATAAAGATGTTCCTCTAGATCTTTCTTATTGAGTTCGAGAAAGTCTACTATGCGAAGGGGCTCTTTTCAAACTGGCACCAAGCAACATATACCTCTATTCCATCCACACCCTATGCCTCTAGTCCACCAACTGCAATTTCACTTGTAGGTTCTAGTCAATCATCTGAGACAACTATCTCAAGTGAGAAACTCCAGAGGTTGAAACTGGAGTTGAGAAGGAGGCAAATGTTGGTAACAATGTTGGCACTCCATGAACAATAGATCCTGATGTCGATGTATCTTATGTACCTAGTTCCCCAAAGACATCTGATCAACCTGCTAGTCCTTTCTCTAGCAGCTCCACTGAATTTGAAAACTCGGCCGATGAAAACTTTGGAGTCAACCCTGCTAATTCTCGAGAACCTTTAGATTAAGATGATGAACCAGATCATGAACAAGAGGAGGATGAAGCTCCACTTGTTGCAGCTGGCAGTTGTAAACTAGTATTTGAGGTAAGTTTAGCTTTTGCCCCTCGGTTTTATTCTTCGGAAGCTCGAAAACATTTGAAAGCCCTGTGGAATCGATGGAATCATGGGTTTATTAATAAAAAGAGGGTAGACTCTAGACTGTTCAAAGAATAAGAATAATAATTTTTTAAAATATAAGTGCCTGACTTCAACTGTAACTCCTGCTTTGTCGTATCTGCGCGATGCTGTTCTTGAGTTCTATGCCAATATGCTTCCATCCATTTCTGATCCGTAGTCTAATATGGTTGTGTTTGTGCGGGAGAAAGTGTATGCTTGCACCCCCTCGTTTTTAAATAATTTCTTTGGTACTGAAGATTATGAAGAGGGCGTCACGATTGATGATTTTGATGAAGTTGCCAAGTTTATCTTCCATAATAGGGTGCAGAAGTGGCCTAAATGATTTCTCAGCTCTCGTCTCATTTCCCTATATTCTATGCTTCATAAGGTAGTTGTGCGTAATTCGGTGCCAACTACTAACACCATGATAGTTACACAACCTCAGGCTCATGCGTTGTATTTGATAGAATCTGAAATGCGGTTTAAGTTTGCTACCCCTGCATCAACCAAGGTTGGGTTGCCTTTTCCCTCTATCGTCTATTCGATTCTAGCAGACCAGTGTCTAAGACGCTATGAAAATGAGCACTTTATTGGGGAGCCTGATTTCTTTGGACTTAGTCACAAACGCTTTGAGGGACTTCATTGGGTCATTGATCTACTTTGGTATTTATTGATGATAAGCTAAGTGACGAGGTGGATGGCACTGCTACTCTGCAGAATGTTGCTCAAAATGCCAGCGGCACATCCATTACCATTCACTAGTCTATGCCTACCTATTCGTCCATTCTCATCTCTTATTCTGATTTGCAGGCAAATCTTTGCTTGATAGACCAGCGTTAGCAGACGCTCAAGCACACCTTAATGGATTGATGGCGTTGAGGGAGTTCTACACAAAATCTCTCCCTTTGCATTCTGATCAAAAATGGTGAGAAGGTAAAGGTAGTGGTGGTGCTCCTCCTGCTGACTCTGACAGAGGAAATTATGTGATCCACACAGGGAAGGAGAAGGAGGTTGTTGCTGATGATGATGGCAATCTCACGACTACCCCAAGTCGTTCCATGCGGCAAAGGACTCGGGGTGCCAGATCAAGTGGCACAGATAGTTGATGTTATTGGTTTTCTTTTTCCCTTTGTATTAAGTTTCCTTTTATGCTTAAAGACTTGGTGTTTCTGTTCTTTTACTGGATATTTGCTATGAAAGTAATATTCTTTTTTTTGACAATTATGATGCTATTGGTTTTTTCACTAACATTTCTGGCATGATTCTTATATTTATGGGGAGTTGTTTGATTATTTTTGTACAAAAAGACAAAAGGGGAAGATTGATAGGAATTTAATTCATGTCGAATTCTTCATAGTTTTATTAATTAATGTTCATTCGCATTTGTAGATGCTTAGTTTGTTAGGTAGGGATAATGATATACATCTACATATATATACGATAAAGGCTGGGGATTGATGCTCATGATTGAAATAGAGGGAAAATGGAGTTATCACGTGTTCTTGGATCATTGAAAAAGAAATTGCCGTTCTTAGTACTTGTATTCTTCAAGATTGTGTTTGATCACCGAAGGTTTTACGTAGACTCAAACGCTTATTATAACGATCTGCTCAATCAAGAAATTTTCATTTAGTCGTTCACGCTTATTATAAGGATCTGCTCAATCAAGAAATTTTCATATATTACTAAATGCTTTTTGGTTTTTAACATTCTTGTAAAACAAATACATCATTTTTTTTACTTAGTAATGTCTTATATGACCTGGGACGATTTATAAAATTTTAACTCATAAACAAAACTTATTTATTGTTTATACTGCTTAAATAACTAAATGTCAATACTCATGTTTTAACATTCGACTAAAATTTAAATTCTAATTGTTTTTATACTAGAATACGAGACCTTCAAAACTTTAAATATGAAATAGAAATTTCAAGGCCAACAATAACTAAAGCATTTATCGATAATATCACAATTATTTCCGATTTATCAAGGATGTTTCAAATTAAAATGACATCACATAATTCATAACCAGTGTACCTGTATAGTTATAAAAGTCAAGCATACGCAATACCAAAAAACGCAAGCATACTGTATAGTGTATAAATCCTCACCCAATTACTCCAAAATATGTACATCACAAGGAAATGAGTACAGAAAATGTTATTATACAACATTTACAGATTGACAGTATGCATATAACCAGTCAATAACTGCTAGATTTTCCCAGGGAGCCAAAAAATGCAAGCATACTGTCATAAACATCTTCCTTTGATTTCACGCTCAAAAGGAAATCTATATGACCATAATTTTCAAGATAAAGCAATTCTGGTTTTGATGGCAATTCCTTGAGAGTGTGCCGCACATCAGTAACATCTGCTAATGCATCTTTGCCCCCATATCCCATCCATATTGGCAACGAACTGGGAATCGAACTGAGATCAAACGTGGGTGGATTTGTTTGGCTGTAATACAACAGATTTTTCCACGGTCCATAGTCATACATTGCGAAAGTACCTTTACGTATCACTGTCAAACACAATGGTTTAGAGCATCAGGGGTTATACTCAAAGAAGACTTCTCGAGAAAATGAAGGATTAGTTATAAAATCACCCTTAAGTTTTAGCTTAATTACAAATACCCCCTCGGCACTTGTTTTTTTTGCATGCTTAAGGCGTATTTGTTCGGTAAATACAGATCATAAGGGGGTGTTTGTAACATTTTTAGGGTATTTTTGAAAATTTGAAAGATAATTGGAGTTTTTGTAATTAGGGTAAACCTAAGGGGCAGTTTTTATAACTATCCAAAAAGGAATATTGCAGCACAAAGATAATGACAAGAAAGAGAGGAGAAAGAGCATACTCTGGAAGAGATGATGCAAGTTCTTGGAGGATGTTGGATGAGGCTCAAATTCAAGATAGAAATCAATTCGAGAGCTATTGAAGCAGCAATTTTCCCCTGCGAAATTGCAATATATACCGATTGGCATGAAACTCAAAGCAAATATGAACATGACACTCAAAGCAAATATATTTCACTACTTTTATTTGTGTTTGATCTACGTCAGCCACAGTTGGTCAAAGACATACTGTTGCATATTAATCAGGTTTTTTTGTTTGTTTGTTTGTTTTTTTCAATGCACCAAAACGAAGCTTACATATCACTTCTAAATATTATAGCAAAAAACAATTTTATCTTCTATGTTAATAAAAATGCAATTGGTCAAGTGAATGGCCTTTTACGTTGCCAGTGCCTCTTATGCGAGATAACTAGCTAGAAGAAAGTGTATATTTAGAGAAAATACCACTAGTCCGATCAAACACCTTCACCCTAGCAGAATGAAACATATGAGGAGAAAATGAATAAGAATTGAGAACCTGTAATAGAAGTAAGCAAGTCAGCACAGTCCAAGTGTCCATCACACATCATATCCATGATGCGAGTGGCCAAGATACTGAAAACATCATAATGAAATTATCAGAAGCTTAGAGGAGACTTGAAACAAAAGGTAATGAATAGATGATTAAAAAAAAAAAAGCAAAGTATTGTGAGACCTTTTGAAATTGAGTTCATGAATGCCCATAGCAAGAATTACCTAGAATCAAAGAGATATTTTCAGTATGGCTTACAAACATTTCCAAGCAGGAATAACATGAAGGGCATCAAACAGACCTCATCAAGACGCATTTTAACTAATCTAAGAATGAATCGAGTAGTGATATGTTCCAAATATGATATAGGACATAAAAGAGCAGCAGCTTCAACCATTTCAGATATATCTGGTTGAGTAAACGCAGCCAGAGACATGATTGTTCCCTGTAAAAAAACAAAGAAACAAGAAACAAGAAAAAAAAAGCACATGTAAGAATATAACATATTACACATTTTTTTTTAATTATTTTTAAATCTCATGAAATTGCAGACCTGTGAATGTCCAACAACAAAAACTTTGGAGTTTGTCTCTGAATATATGTAACGAATCATTTCTCCCAGATCATAAAGAGCCAGCTCTTGCCAGCTCCAATCCCAGAATTTCTGAAACAAACAGAACAAAACATAATCAAAACCAAATCAATGAAAAGAACTTCAACAACACTTGTTATACGAGATATCAATTGAATTCTTCTTATTTTATGACAACGATTACCAGGCCAAGATACATTAATAAAAAAAAACACAACCAAATAATCAATTTTCTTATTTCCTACATTTTGACTGAATGGAATACGTAAAAACTAAAGGAATAAAAAATCACCTTATCTTTCTCTGATAGAGACACATGACCATGACTCCAACGTGTCCCACGTACATTACCAACCCAAACATCAAAACCGCGATTGGCAAGGATAAAACCCAACGATTGATTTGGGGAGTCCATGAACCATGCATCACCTGCCTGTTCATAGTATATATTAATTAATTATTCTATGAAATTAATATCCAGAAAGGAAAGTGGAGATCAGGTTGTTACAAATATCTAACTCAAGAATACCATCCTATTATTCTCTTGAAAAAAATAAAATAGTACATTATTAGGGCATCCAAAATCTTCTTGAGATACTAAAAGCATAAATACACACTTCTCCTTCATCAGTTAAGTCCAAACAATAACATATAATATAACCTCCATACTTATAATCTCCAAGTATTGATATGTTATGAACTTCTTAAAACAAATAATCAAGCTAACAGCACTATTTTTACCATAAAAAGTCCATGAATTAGCAGAACCGGGGAGCCCCTTTGCCGCGCAATATCAGAAGGAGATGAAACTCGTTGAAGCCCCAATACGTATCCATCTTTCGTTTGAGTCTACAACGATTTGTAACACAGACGTCATTAATCATCAAAATCATAAGCATTAAGCAACTTCTTCCGATTTATGAATTTAAAAGCAATATAGAACTATAACAAAAGGCTAGAAACTGCATCGAAATCGAACTTTAGAATCAGTCAATTGTCAGTATAACTTTGACAAGCGAACCAAATTGAATAATAATTCAAGCGAGAAATTACTGTGTGCTCGGAGCAAGGGAATCCAGAAGGCTCGATGACGTCAGTGCAAAGGCCAGCTGTAGGCGACTTTCGCCGGAGGTTCGAGACGGCGGTGAAGTCTTCAGCAGAATTGGCGGCGGTAGATAGGAGGAACAAAACAGAAAGCGCCACCGCCTCAACAATCGGCGCCGCCGTGAGTTCCATCAGTTGGCGTTTACCGAGGAGGCGAGGGCGGGAAGCGATCTCAACCAACGACCCAGTGGTGACGGTTGGAGTGTGGTTGGGATTAATCGGCTACATCATCTGCGCCATTTTGTTCTGTGGTGCTTTGGGAATTATTTTACGCGCAGCAAGGGCGCGTTACATCAAATGTGGCACGTGCGGGGAGCGTTGTTGTTGGTTTTCCTACATATGGGCCGTACTGTTTTGGTCTGGCCCATCTTTCACCGGATCTGTCGGGTAAATGAAACACTACAATTGCGATTGAATATCATTTCGTTTATATTCGTTTTGTTTCACTAGATAATAGTGAAAATAAAAACTTTAAGTAAATAAATTTTTTTGGTAAGATAATAATTAAATATAATTTCTTTTCTTGGTAAATAAAGTTTCAAATGTGACCACAAAAGTTTTTGTGGTGAGAATTAATGATGGTGTAAAGATGAGAGAGAGAAAATAAAATAAAGTTTTTGAGCGTTAGAAAATTAATGATATTTGAGAGATAAGGGAAATAGATGAGAGAGAATTTAGGAAAAAATATCGGAGGAAAAAAGTTAATTATATTTTTTGAGTTATAAATAATTATTTATTTGCCTTTTTTTTTCTTTTGCTAATTGAGGGAAACCAAAAATTTTGGTTTTCCCCTTCTTTTATAACACACAAAATCATAAAAACTGCTTGAAAACTTAACTATATATGCTTTTCTTGTAATATTTAAATATCTGGTTTATAATAATGAATAATTAAATTAATTGCATCATAATATTAAATCTTATATATTGACGCGGTTTACAAATTATTGGCCCAGTAGTTGATTGCATTAGCTGATAGTTAATTATTTTAGTTATTATATAAAAATATTTGCTAAATATAAACATGTTCAACGTTTGCAAATCGGCGTTTTACGGTTCGAAACACTGGTTCGATTTGTCACAAACCGTAAAATAAAAAAAAATTATATAAGAATATTTGAGTTTTTGAATTTAAGTGAAAAAAATAGAAATAATAATTTTAATAATTCAAATTTTTTTTTAAAGAAATTGGACTTGGACTATCTTCAAATATTTGACTTTAAAATCTGAAATTTAAATTTCAAGTAATTATATATATGAAATGCATACGTGATTCATGAACTTTGAAATGGGTGAGAATGAATAATTTTTAAATACTCGAATTTAAAATTTGAAATTATTACTTTAAACAATTAAAATAAATTATATTAAATTATATCTCCCCACCTTAAAATCAATATGCACATAATTTCATAGCATCTTACTTACCTTAGAGAGGGCAAAAGATATAAGTTATCACCAATTTATCGAATTGTTGCTAGATTCAAGAACGACTAATATCTCCATCGCGATCGTGGGGCTATTACTTATAAGATAAAGTATTTTTCTTGTTAACCACCAATTCAAAATATCGAACGAGTTTGGTTTTAATAAATAACTTAGAAAATGGATATTTTATAAGTGTTAAAAAAACAAAAAAACTCAGAGGTTTGAACCGCCGGTTCACAGTTGAAAAAAGCTCAAACTGGAACTGAACCGCATTATTGGCGGTTCTGGTTCGAACTGTGATCAACGGTTAACCGAACTATTGACCGCCGGTTTGGCCACCGTTGAGCACCTCTAGGTAAATAGTTGAAAGGTAATAGTTGATTGATTGTGTAAATTGACCGCCAAGGACATTGTCATAATTATTGTTGGATATTTTTTGTATTAATAATAGAGATTTATATGGTGAATTTTATTAATTAAAATAATATTAAAAATAGTCATTATTAAAAATATGTGTGTGTGTGTGTGTATATATTGATAATTTTAAAACATATTAAATTTAATTTGTGTAAAAATAGATAAATATTATTGATAGTTTTTGGATATAAATTAATGATATATGTTTTATATTTAATTGATAATTTAAAGACAAAATTATCATTTCAATCAATTTCTCAAACCTTTATTGTCAAAAGCCCAGGTGATATATAGAAGTGTTTCCATCTCACAATTTTCACTTTTCAACTATTACGAAATTAGAATCATGTTTGTTTACGATATTTACTGGAAACCATCATTTTCAAGATTTTCATTTTTACGTCATTCATTTCAAATCTATCAATCACATCTCATATTTTAGGATGTGGGACCCACTATTATCACCAAAATCTAATTAAAATATTACTATTTATTACACACCCACACACACACAAGTTTAACACTCGTGCGTTTCACGGGCTATATCAAAAAATAAATATAAAAATATTTCTAATCATTATAGAGTTTTTAAATTTTAAAATAAAAAAATTAAAATATATCGTATTCTCAACTCGTGTCTTGTACCAATGTCTAGTTATTATTTATTGACTATTATCTTCTATTGCTAAATGGATTTTTATTTTAATATTTAAATTAAAATCGTTTATAATTTTGTATTTACATACTTAAATAAATTCAAATTTATTAAACACTCAATTTGTGTCTAATTTCTATTAATTAATTACTATTAAATATTTTTATATTTTAATATTTAAATTAGTTCTATAATAATTCTTAATTACATACTCAGAGAAATTCAAAATATTTCATATTTCCAACCCGTCTCGTATTGTACTAGTGTCAAATCAATATTTTTTAATTATTATTTAAATATATATTTTATATATTTAAATTTAATTCATTAATAATATTTGATTACATACCTAACTTATTGTAAATAACTCGTAATTTATTATATTATATATTTGAAATCCTAATAATAAAAATATTAAAATTCTTATTATAAATACAACTTATTTACATTATAAATAAATAATTATGTTTTTTTGTAATTAATAATGTTATTTTATAAGTAATTTATCATTTAATTAACATAAATAATTTAGGTTATTTTTTCTTATTATATATGATATTTTATATAATTTTATTAGAAGAATAAAAGGAAATATTGAATTAGACAAAATAAAATAAAAATATCAAATAGGCAAATATTAAAAAATAAAAGATTAAGTTAGGCAAAATATAATAAGTTATGTAGATATTAGAATTATTATATTTAGCAAGTCTTCAAACCTCCAAAATTCGTCAAGTAAGCATCCAAACCACCAGAAAATTACACGTCAATTCGAAGCTTTCTAAGCAGACACGAAACCTCCAAAATTCGTCAAGTAAGCATCCGAACCACCAGAAAATTACACGTCAGTTCGAAGCTTCCTAAGCAGACATGTAGGATATGAATCTTTTCGTTTAGTATATAACTTAATCTTTTCGTTTTTGTATATTTGCCTAATTTAATATTTTCCTTTGATTATATTTTGTCTAACTCAATATTTCCTTTTATTCTTCTAATATAAAAATAAGAAGTCATATATAATTAAAAAAAATAAATCCAAATAACTTATTTTAACTAAAAGAAATTTACTTATAAGATAATGTTAGATTATTAAAAAAACTTAATTATTTAATAATAATCTAAATATTGTATTTATAATAAAAGTTAAAATATTGTTATTCTTAGGAACTAAATATATAATATAATTAAATTACGAGTTACTGCAATAATCTAAGTATGTAACTAATATTATTAACGAATTCAATTTAAATATAAAAATATAAATTTATACAATAATAAATTAATAATTATTAATTAAACACCAGTACAATACGACACGGGTTGAGAATATTATATCTTTTGAATTTTTCTAAGTATATAACTAAGAATTATTAAAAATTTAATTTAAATATTAAAACATAAAAATATTTAATAATAATTAATTAATAGAAATTAGACATGGGTTGAGCGTGTAACAAGTTTTGAATTTATTTAAGTATGTAAATATGAAATTATAAATAAATTTAATTTAAAATTAAAATAAAAATTAATTTAACAATAAAAAATAATAGTTAATAAATAGTAACTATTCACTTGTACAAGATATGAGCTGAAAATACTATATTTTTTGAATTTTTCTTATTTTAAAATTAAAAACTTTATAATTCAAAAATATTTTTTATATTTATCTTTTGATAAATTTCGTGTAACACACGAGTGTTAAACTGGTATACATACATACATACATATATATATATATATATATATATATATATATATATATTCAAATTAAAATATTAAAAAAGACCCCATCGATATCAACTTTCAAATTATTATATAACTAAAAATATATTTAAAAACTATCATTTAAACATAATCTCAACACCTCTGATATTTTGCTATACCTCTAATAAACTTGAGAGTTTACATGATTTAAATAGTTACAAGTAGTCGACTAAAATACCAAACAAAAAAAGGCAAGCCAAAATGTCAACTATTTAATTTCTAATATTGCTTGGACGGAAATAGGCAATGGCAACAATAACTACCCACGAGAACGGTACTTGGCCTTGTAATTAGACCATAGCAACCCCAAGGGTTTCCCGGTCAACTTCTCAAAATAACTCTCAGAAAAACCACGCCTCATCATCTTATTCAACTCCGCAACAAACCCAGGTTTCAACTCATCACAATACTCCAAAAACCTGGCCGTGAAATCATACCCCTGGTCCCACCTCTCCCCCTGTCCCCGTTTCGCGAACTTTTTCTCGTTATAACTCAATTTCAACTTCACATATTCCGCCACGCCTTCGATAAGGCCATCAGGCACATTTTGCCCGCCGTACGACTGTAAGACATGGGCCATTTCATGGTGAAGCAAAGCCGTGAAGTCCCATCTCAGATCATCACCTCGGTGCCTCGCCAGGTACCTGGCGCTGACGTTTATGTTGTCGCCGGAAGTAAAGGCTTCTCCTCCGTCGTCCTCGTACTGCTGTATGAAAACTTTGATGACTTTGACGTTTTTCCGGTCGGAATGACTGTACTGCTGGAAAATGTTCCAGACGGCGAAGTTGATGGATTGCATGATTTGTAGGGTGTATCGGGTCCCGATTTTGGATGTGAAGCGGGACCCGCCGGGGGTGTTCAGGGCGTCGTTGATGACTTGGTATTTGATGGCGGATGAGATGGAGAGGAGGGTTTGAAGGAGGAGGATGAGGAACATGATCACATGGTGTGTTTTCATGGCTACTTCAAAAAATGAGTGTTGGGGAGTGAGTTTCAGCTTTATAGTGATTAATCTAATTAGATGATCATGACCAGGCCAGCAATGTCGAACCCATGACGAAGCAGAATGATTGGATTCGAAGTTACGCTAATTATACTTTTGAACGATTGTTGCTCAACATATTTGGCCAATTTAATTATACTCTTGAGTTAGTGGACTTTGAGTTTTTTTTTTTCCCTCCCAATTTCTAAACGAACACAATGAGAAGGAAGATTGACTAAAGTTATTGACCTTTAGATAGGCATGATCTCATCTTGACTTATAGGTTCGATCTCAATTATTAAATCTTAGGGACGAATTCATCTCTCTTTAATGAATATTGAAAATTCGACCGTTACTAAACATTACAATGAACAATTAAAAAAAATACTCCATCGTTCCAATTTGATGGTTTTACGGTTGGTTTCACACAAATTAAGAAATTGATAGATTATATAGTTAAATCACTAATTTAGTTAGTATATTCCAATTATACATTTTTTTTGAATTTATTAATGTCAACTAATACTCATAAAAATCAGTGTTGAGATTAGTATATTTGTTATTGGAACATTAAGATTTTGCATTGTAATCATCAATTTTCAATTTACGAGGTAGAAAACTAGTATTTCAAAAAATATTAATTAATGTGTTGAAATAAAAATTAATGATATATTAAATATGGTAATTGGACTATCTTTGTGGGACGGACGAAAATGGAATAGTGGACTATCTTTGTGGGACGAAGGGAGTAGCAATCAACACTAATGGTTTGGGAAACCTACCCACATGTCATTATAGTAATTAAATGGGTCAATTCTCATATAAACCATTAGTGAAATATTTTTTTCCCAAATAGGCCATTGAAATCTCAACTTCCCATTTAATCCAAAAATTATATAAGAGTACTAAATTACCTTTTATAAATATTTTATTTTGTTATTCGAAATTTCAGAACTACTCGTGTATAAATCAGAACTACTTATGTACATTCAGAAATACTCGTGTAAATGCAGAACTACTCGTTTAAATTAAAAACTACTCGTGCAAATTGACGAACTACTCATGTAAATTCAGAACTACTCGTGTAAATTTCAGAATTACTCATGTAAATTCAGAACTACTCGTTTAAATTCAAAACTACTCGTGTAAATTGACGAACTACTCATGTAAATTCAGAACTACTCGTGTAAATTTCAGAATTACTCATGTAAATTCAGAACTACTCATGTAAATTTCAAAACTATTCTTCAAAAATTCAGAACTACTCGTTTAAATTCAGAACTATTCGTGTAAATTTCAAACCTACTCAAAAAATTCAGAGCTACTCGATTAAATTTCAAAACTATATCATGTAATTGATCGATCAAGTTCTAAATTATATAGAAAATAAACATACTACATTGAGAAATTTTATACTACATTAAGGAATTTCATAAGATACACTTTCATCAACTCCAACTTCAACATCAATGGTCTACCTTACCCAAACTACATAGAATTCATTTTCAAATCTAAACTACATATTCCAAACTACTAATTCAAATTCAGAATACATAACACAGAACTCCAAACTATTTAACAGTTTGTAATTATAAAATGGCAGAGTAGTTTGTAATTATCCAAACTACTTATACAAAACTACTTATCAAAACTACTTGTAATTTTCCCCTTGTTCTTCTTCTTCAGGCTCGCGAGAGTAACCAGGCGCCAAACCCCTCCACCGGCACCTCGTCAAAATCCTCCTTCGTGGTGCCTTCCAGAAGGTTCTCCAGATCCTCCCTCAGTCTCCTCAACTCGAAATCGGATAATGTTTCGCCACGGTCGCGGGTATGAACGCCACCGCTCCCGTTTTCCGACGGCTGGCAGAGATTGAGGCCGTAACCCATGGAATCGTCGGAGGCCTCAGGATTGGATCCAGGATCCGGCATGAATTACAGAGATGCTGAATCGTCGCCGTTCGATTGGGAAAGCAGCGTCGTCGGAGGTTCTGCGGAGTCAGTTCTGGCGTCGTCGGAGGTTCTGCGGCCAATTCCCGATTCGCCAACTTTCAATTTCAGAGAGGAAGGAGAAAGGGTAAACGGGGGCTGAGGGGACGGAGATTGGGTTGAGGGGGTTTCTGATTGGTAGGGTTAGTATATAAGAGTTTTAGGTGTAGGGTTAGTTTTGACAACTTAAATGTATTTATTGATTAAATGAGAAGTTTTTAGCTTATATGGGAATAAAAAGAGTCATTGGACTATATGAAAATTGTCTTTTATGTTTTAATAATATATGAGAACTTTCCCTAATTAAATTACATTGGTCAAGATGAATCTTATTGTTTAAATTGATGATGGGCATTGTGTTTAAGATAATGAGATTTTGTATGCTTAAAGTTTGAACCGAGGTTATGATCAAACCGATGAAGCTACAAGGTAGAATTATGATTGAACCAGCCAGATATATAAATGTGTATATATTTTTAATTTTATTTCATTCAACCTATTCTTATTGCAAAACTCGTAAATTTATTATATGATTTTAGTTTTAGTTTTATGAGTCATTTATCATTTTAATCATATTTGTTCTCTTTTCCTAAAAGCATATATTATAGGAAATGACTACGGTGCCGTGAAGACCTGTATTTGTATCCCTTGATCTTACTATTATCTATAACCAATTTTTAATCTAATGGTTCTGATTAAGTGGGAATGGTACCTTCACGGCACCGTAGAAGTCCCATATATTATAAAGCATGAGGGAAATGTGGTTGTTTGAAATTTTTATAAGAATTATCTTTTAAAACACATTTTCAAATATAAAATCTTCCAAATCCTACATTTATACCTCTTTTTTTTTTTTTCAAAATATAATTTGATTTCTACGCTTCAAACTAAGTAAAATCATGTATCATGCAAAACTAAAAATGTGCGCTATGTTGTCAAGTTGTAACAATACTTTACCTAATTGATGTGATTTACAAAGTATTGCAACTTAAACCAAGCTGTAAATTATATCAATTATTTCATACCAGCACTCGTGATACATAGATTGGTATTCATATTATAATTCTTGCCACAGAGACACTTATGCGTACCTATATGCATTACTCCCATATACAATCATATTGGGTTGCTTCACACACACACACAAAAAAAAAAAAAATAGAATAAATAAAAAAACACAATACAAGTCCAGTATTTTTTTTCTTCTAAACATTGTTTTGGATGTAACTACCCATCATGATAAGGATATTTAGCCTTATAATCAGCCCATAGCTGGTCAACAGGTTTCCCCAACAACACCTGAAAAAAACTATCAGAATAATCATATCTCATCATCTTATTCAACTCCGCAACAAACCCAGGTTTCAACTCATCACAATACTCCAAAAACCTAGCCGTGAAATCATACCCCTGGTCCCACCTATCCCCCTGTCCCCGTTTCGCGTAGCCCCGCGGGTAATAATTCGATTTCAGGATCATATAATCCGCCACGCCTTCGATAAGCCCGACTGGCGCTTTCCCTTCGCCGTTCCACTGGAAAACGTGCGTCATCTCATGGTGGAGCAATGAGGTAAATTCCCATCTCAAATTACCTTTATACCCCTCCAGGTATATGGCGCTGACGTGTATCTCTTCGCCGTACATATAACCTTCTCCTCCATCGAACTGCTGTATGAAGAGCTTCACGGTTTCGACGTTTTTCCGGTCGGCATAACTGTACTGCTGGAAAATGTCCCAGATGAAGAAGTTGATGGTCTGCATGATTTGTAGGGTGTATCGGGTCCCGATTTTGGATTCGAAACGGGCTCCGCCAGGGTAGTTTAGGGCTTTGTTGATGACTTGGTATTCGACGGCGGATGAGATGGAGGGGAGGAGGAAGAGAATGATAACATGTAATTGTGTTTTCATTTTTTTTTTTTTTAAGATGATTATAAAGTTGTCGACCTATGTTTCAGCATGGGCATATATAGCTTGAAATTCTTAATTAACTAATCTAGCGTAGGCATAAGTGAGTATGTAAGCTGTAATCATTTCTACGGGCTTGGTCGATTGACATCCGAGAATAAGGTGTGTATGATTGGATTCATACGGTTAGCAATGACATCATAAACAAGTAGAATGATTTTGATTGGAAGTTACGGCTAATGGTACTTTTGTTAGTTAATTATTCAACCCTTCTCGATAGTACTCATGGTTTTGAGAACATCTTTAATTATACAAGACACAAGGTAAAAGCCAATGGACATATGCATAAAAGAAGGGGTTGGGCTGACATTTCTTACAAGTATTTGTGAAGAAAAATTGGCTTTGAATTTCTTTTGTCCCAATGCTAAGCAAACACATTCTAGAATTAAGTGTGGCTAATAATCATTGACTTATAGGTTAAAACATGATACGATCCCAATTATTAAACCTTAAGGTATAACTCAACACCTTTTCAACACACATACATAATCAGCAATAGAAGTGAAAAGAGTCAAAAGTTGAGGGTTATACTTTAGAGAATTAGATATAATTGGAAGGCGTAATAATAATTTTTATATATACATATTAGACCATGGGAGGGCAAATAGAGAAATAACATTGTCATTCCCTTTTTAATTTTTAAAATTAAATAAAAAATGATAAGAAAATACTTAATCATGCCACGTAAGTTGAAAAGTCCGACCGGACATTTTTTGTACCTTATTTGATGAATTCGTCAACTTAAATGACGTGATTTGATGATGGACATATCATGTAACTTTTTTGGAAAGTGGCCAACATAATGTACCAAAAATGAAATTATCCATTTGAAACTATTACTATTTTTCCAATCAGGAACATTAAATAGCGAAATCTAGAAATCAACAGATTTGTTGGTAAAATTTAGTTAATAGAAAGATGAAACACGATTATTTTGTGCTCAAGTTAAACTCATTTACCTAACAACGGTGTCGGTTTCAGTTTTGCAATAGGTTAGGTGCAAGAATAACTAGATATATCATTTGTGAATATTCCAAGTAATCAAAAACTAAAATTATTCGATACACTTATACTAATCCTCAATATAGTTGCTGTAATTACTCTACAAGCATTCAAATTAGCATTTCTTGGCTGAGTAGCTATATACTACAAAGCAATCTTTGTTTTCCAAAATGCTTACAATTCATTAAAAGGGCTTCTTAAACAGTGAAATGGATATGTCTATTTCCAGCTGATAAATGAGTGTTATGTCAATCAAACTAGTTTTTGATATCGCCCGTACATAGCATCTGGGATTATGAAAATACACAATTATATCCACCCCGAAACATTAAATTTTCTTGTTACAACAAGGACTGTAAACGAGTCGAGTCGAGTTGAGTTTAGAGAATTTAAACTTGCTCGTTTATTATTGAGCTCGAGCTCGAGCTCAAGTTCAAGCTTTTTTTAACGAACATATCGATGGCACGCGAGCTTTTTCGAGTTTAATCGAGCCTAAACGAGCTCAAAAGATATTAATTATTAATTAAATTATCTTTACTTTATTACAATAATAAAATAAAATATTTTTTAAAGTATATAATACACCTACTGAGATAGTTAAATAAATAAATTTATATATATTTTTTTTTTATATTTTTCATATGAACAAGTATAAAAATTAGGGGAAATCCCCATATAGTCATAAAACATAAAAGACAATTCCCAAACAGTCCAATGACTCTTTTTATTCCAATATAAACTAAAAACTTTCCATTTAATCAATAAGTATATTTAAATTATCAAAACTACCCCTACACCTTTAAATGCGTAATTTCTGTAAAAGGACGGGTATAAACAAGGAAAACCCAGCCCACAATTTGTTTCAACTCCCGTTTACCCTTTCTCCTTCATCTCTGAAATTGGAAATTGGCGAATCGGGAATTGGCGAATCAGGAATTGGCTGCAGCACCGACAACTCGATGGCGGTGGCGACGAAAAATCGAGTGGCGCGGTGAGGCGTCTTCGAGGTGGGCAGAGGTTCAGCCGCGAATCGACGTGGCTGAGAAAGGTGGAGATGGCAGATCGGAAGACAAGCTAGAGGTCAAAAAAATTGTTCTTCACGCAATGAGCAAAGCTGTGGCGGATGTGAACAAATTAAGTGTTCTATGACAGTTGGAGTTATTCTCCTTGTTGATTTTAGGTTGTTATATTTCCGGTTGTGGACGCTGAACCTTTTGTCTCGGAGGAATAGCCATTGCGGATCGATTTGTGGTTATCTTTATATGCTACGTTTTGCTATCTTGATGTCAAAAAAAATAAACAAAAAAACTCTGGGTCCAAATCCCTCTCCAGGGAATGTGTATTTCGTCAGGAAGCGCTTGAACTCCGGCTCCAGCAGGAAGCGCTTGGACTTGCTTTGCTTTGGGTAGTGGGAATGTGTTATATTATAAGGGCTGCAATTTGTGAATATCAACATGGTGATGTTGATTGGATGTCTACTGGGTATTGCTACGCGCTTTTGTGTCGTCGCTTTTAACCTTGGGTTAGAATGAACAAAAAGATGTAGCTTGTAATTAATACAGTATGTAATTTTCTAAAAATCGTGAAAAATAGTTTGTAATTTTCAAAAAATTTATGAAGTAGTACGCAATTTATACAAAGTAGTACTTAATTTATCAAAAAATTATGCGAAGTAGTATGTAATTTTTCAAAAATAGTTCTCAATTACACAAGTAGTTCTCAATTTACACGAGTGATTCTGAATTTTTGAAAAATATTTCTGAAATTTTACACGAGTAGTTCTGAATTTATATGAGTAGTTAGTCAATTTACACGAGTAGTTTTGAATTTACATGAGTAGTTCTGAATTTACATGAGTAKTTCGTCAATTTRCACGAGTAGTTTTGAATTTACATGAGTAGTTCTGAATTTACATGAGTATTTCGTCAATTTACACGAGTAGTTTTGAATTTACGTGAGTAGTTCTGAATTTACATGAGTAGTTCGTCAATTTACACGAGTAGTTTTGAATTTACATGAGTAGTTCGTCAATTTACACGAGTAGTTTTGAATTTACATGAGTAGTTTTGAATTTACACGAGTATTTTTGAATGTATATGAGTAGTTCTGAATTTTATACGGGTAGTTCTGAATTTTTGAAAAATAAAATAAAATAATTATAAAGGGTACTTTAGTACTCTTATATAATTTTTGGATTAAATGGAAAGTTGAGATTTCAACGGACTATTTGGGAAAAAACAGTTTATATGAGAATTTTCCCTAAAAATTATAATTAAAATCAAATTATTAGTTTAATTTATACGAGTTTAATAACAAACTCACTTTAGAAATCACTAACGAACTCGCTCACGAGCTAGCGAGCCGAATATTATGAATATAGAGTTTGCTCGTTTATTAAACGAGCCTTTTTAAACAAGCTCGAACGAGCTTTTATCGAATCGGATAGCGAATAGCTCACGAACTGTTTGGCTCATTCACACCCTCATATAATGGAACAATTAGCTTGTGATAGGTTATTATATCAAACCTTAATGTTAATGATTTCCAGGGAAACAGTGAAAATTATTTCAATAGCATGTCTTGAAAAAAATAGACAAACCAAAATCAATGGCTGTGCTTGTGGCACAGCTGCACAACTTCCATAATCGTCCCTGTCACCAAAATCCCATCAATGCACATGAGATTTCATATAACAAATAAGTCGAATCAGTAAAAATAAGTAAAATCCAGAAAACTTATAAACTAAAAAAAAAAATCTTAAAATGAATACACTAGTTGTTAGAATTATGGATTTAGAAATTTCATTTTTTATGTCAAACTTTGAACATTTTGTAATTAAAATGCAAAAAATGCTGGCAAATAATATGTTTTCAAAAGGGTGAGTGAAATTCAAAATTTGTAAAGCATCGTGATGACGTTGACTGCGAAAAAATGAATATTGTTCTCGGTCGAAATCTAAATTTAGACAACTATGAAATTTTAAATTCCATCGAATTCCATAAATGAAGACATACCCTTATTTTCATTTCTTATCGAGATTGAAACCTTGATATCAGGCCCCAATTTACTGTGATAAATTTTAAAAAATTACCATAAATGAAGACATACCCTTATTATCATTTCTTATCGAGATTGTAACCTTGATCTCAGGCCCCAATTTACTGTGATAATTTTTTAAAAATTACCTAAGTCGTTTATTGCACTACAAAGTGGCTGTTAGTAATTGGGAAAAAGATAACGTGACCCAAGAGAATGAAAAATAAAATAGTATAGAAAACGTACTAGTACTGTTGTACGACCCAGCCATGCCAATAATAATAGGTGGGATCATGATAAAAAAAAAAAAGAAAAAAGGTCAGGACAAAGTTTAGTAGAGGTCCACGGTATAACAATTTTGTTATAGCCACTTCTTAAATATATAAATATACTATTCTTTTTAATTAATAATAATAATAATAATAATAATAATAACAAAGTTTTGCTCAAAGCCAAAATTAGGTTTATTAAATAACAACGTCAATACTTTAACATCCATCTTTAACTAGAAACATTACTACTACGTAGCATACTTAGCCTTATAATCGCTCCACACTTGGTCCAAGCTTATACCCAGCAAGTCCTGAAAATACTCGTCCTTATAAACCTCTCGCATCATGTTATTCAAGTCCGCAGTAAACCCATCCCTCAAACTATCGCAATACTCCAAAAAACGGGCCGTCACACCGTACCCCTCGTCCCAACTGTTCCCCTCACCGGGTTTAGTATAATCATTAGGATCGTAATAATTCGATTTGACCATAACATAATCGGCGATCCCTTCGGTCAGCCCGCCGGGGGCCGTCCCTTGGCCGGACCACTGGAAAATGTGCGTCATTTCATGGTACAACAACGAAGCGAACCAAAACTTGATCGGGCCCGGAGGGAAATACTGTTGTATGCATGTTGAGCTTATGTATACATTGTTTTCGCCGGTCTCGCCCATGATGCCGTCTTCTAGTTTGGTGATGTTAAGAGTTAGAAGCGGGACCTGTTTCCGTTGGGCGTCCGTGTTTTGTTTGAATATTTTCCAGATGAATAAGTTGATGGTTTTCATGGTTTCCAGGGTGAATGGGACGCCGATCTCTTCGTCAAAGCGGCGGCCGCCAGGGGAGTTGGGGACGGTGTTAACCACTTTGTAATCGACGACGTCGGCTAGGATTAATGGTGAGTGGAGGAGGATGATAGAGACAAGGAAAAAATAGGGTGGTTTGGACATGGCTAATGATTTCTCTTTTTATTCTTTTATTTGAAATTGTATAATTTTTGGTAATATTTGTAATTCTTGTAAGTTGATGTGATTTGACAATGTAGCTTATGTAAGTGTATATATAGGCTTGGAATTTGATTAGCCAATTTTGGAATGTTTTCATTAGATTAAATTGAAAAAACGATATTAATTGAATAGGAATATTGTTAAATAAAATAAGATTAGCCAATATTGTTCTGCGTGTAATATTGGATTTGACCGACATATATTTGACTAAGGAATTAAATTGATTTCATTATTGCAAGTATTTTAAGATAATCGTAATTTGTGTAATCATGGGATGATTTCAGCAATTTGAGTTTCCCAAAATTAAAATTACTAATATTCACTGGAGGTAATATGAATTGTGATTTTAAAAGTATCTAGAAAAGTTAAACAAAACTCCGATTTTCATTTGTAGTCATAAAATTTGAATTGCTATATTAGGGAATTTTAAAATTTTAGACATCACAAATATACATTTTCTTTACATACAAAAAATAACCCAAGAATAATAGTTGATATTTTGTTTACCACCATTTCAGGCAAGAATACAACTAGTTCATCGAGATCTCGGAATAACAGATTAACTATCTAATATTTAGATCTGATTTATACGAAGAAACTCATATAATATATATATATATGGTTGGGTTCCGGTGAGAATGGGTTCATAGGTGAGAAATGAGAATAAATCCTAACCACTATATTTAATCTAATCTAATGGATTAGATTTAATCAATTGAAATTAAAACCTAAAGAATCTCTGCCAGAACCCGTTTCTCCATTTCTTCGGCCATTTCTCTCTCCCTATTGATGCCAGAACCCGCCGCCTCTCTCCCTATTCACGCCAAAACCCGTTTCTCCCTTTCACGCGAAATTGAAATCGCTTTTCGGCCCTTTCTCTCTTCCTATTCACGCCAGACTCCACCGTTTCTCTCCCCCTATTCACGTCAGAACCTATTTCTCCCTGTTCAAGCGAAATCGAAATCCATTTTCGGCCGTTCCTCTCTCCCTGTTCATGCCAGAAATCCCTAAAACCTATTTTTATTCGATTTTGGAGGTTCCTATTCGATTTTGGTCCCTTATTCAGTTTGATTTTTTATTGGTTCAATTTTGGTTGCACACTGATGGCTTCAATTTTGAACGAATCAGGTAATATTTTATTTTAAATTAATGGAGTTGATCTGATTTTTGGATTTTTGATTTTGTATTTTTTTTGAGTTAAACACTACGTGTCGTCGTCTGTGGTTGCTGTCTGATTTTTTTTTTCACAACTCAGTGTCTGTTTGTGCACATTAATGTGTTCCCTTGTGCACGTCCGTGCTGAATGGTGTTTTGCACTGTGTCATGAAGTTTTAAAAAAAATCGTACATGTTGTCGTCGTCGTCGTCTGTGGTTGTCGTCTGATTTGTTTTGTGCACAGCTCAGAGTCTGTTTTTGTACATTAATGTGTTCCCTTGTGCACGTCCGTGTTGAATGGTGTTTTGCACTGTGTCATGAACTCTTAAAAAAACATGTGAGTGTCGTCGTCTGATGTGGTTGTCGTCTGATTTGTTTTGTGCACAACTCAGTGTCAGTTTGTGCACATTAATGTGTTCCCTTGTGCACGTCCGTATTGAATGGTGTTTTGCACGTGTCATGAAGTCTTAAAAAAAATCTGTGAGTGTCGTCGTTTGATGTGGTTGTCTTGTGATTTGTTTTGTGCACAATTCAGGTCAGTTTGTGCACATTAATGTGTTCCCTTGTGCACGTCCGTGCTGAATGATATTTTGCACGTGTCATGAAGTCTTAAAAAAACATGTGAGTGCTCTGATGTGGTTGTCGTGTGATTTGTTTTGTGCACAACTTAGTGTCTGTTTGTGCACATTAATGTGTTCCCTTGTGCACGTACGTGGTGAATGGTGTTTTGCATGTGTCATGAAGTCTTAAATAATATTTCTGTCGTGTTATATGTGGCATGTACTGTTTTGTGCACTGATTGAATGCGAGATTTTGCAGGTGATGTTGAATGTTTTTCCCAATTGGCAGGGTAATGTATAAACTTGAGTACAATTGTGCAATAAATTGTGCATATGTTATGAAGTTTCAAACAATTCTTATGCTGCGTTATCTGTGGTGTATGTTCTTTTTGTGCATAGATTTATGAAAAAATTGCGCATGTGATATTGAATTTTCTTCCCATAATTATGAGCCTCTTCAACAAAAGGATGATCATGACACCTAACTATATAATATATTGCGTACCGACATGTGTATATGTCATTAACACTTATATTAATAAGAGATTCACAAAGATTGGATGAAGTTATATAGTCTCACAAGTCTTATGCCTCACTCGTTGGAATTGAAGTTTGGAAAAAGAGTGGCCAAGAAAAGTCAATGAAAAAGAACCATAAATGGAGGATGTGCAAGACTTGTGATGAAAGGGARTCTCATAATAATATGAGAACTTACCTAGAGAGAAAACAGAGGGTAATACATGCACACTGATGAGGTACGCACAATTGTGACCTGATATTTCACATTATTCAATGACAAAATGCATAATTATCACCCTTAAAAGTTATTTTCTCCTAATATTGTAAATTATCTCCTATTTTGTATGTATTTTCTGATTGTAATAATAACAACTTATTTGCGTATTGTAATTTTTAGGTAATTTGAGTAAGGAAGCAACAAAGAAAGCAATTGACATATTTCAAAACCAACCCTTAATATTGTTTTTGTATTTTTACTTTTCTTAATTTTGCAAACTGATTTGTGCATCAGTAAGTATAATTTTGTGCACAACCATGGCATAAGATTTGCACAATAGTTTAATAAATTGTGCACGTTAGCATTTCATAAATTCCTATTCAAGTTGTTGGTCTATTGGGTTGTAAGTACTAAATGTGAGGTTGAACTACGATTTGTCAGTGTTTCAAAATTAAGAACTTTGGCCATTTCCTTTTCCGTTTCATCGTATTTTCTTGGTTTATTGTTGATATACCATATACCTTAGTTTATTAAAGTAAAATCTTGGAGATTGTAGGACAACCAGAAAATGAATCGACAATATGGTTTGGTTCGACATATAATTTTTTTTATTGATTGTGCGTAATGGAGCAAGTGTGCTTTTGTACTTCTGCGATGGCCCATGAGTTTCAAGTGGGATATGTTTATGTGCACAAGTAAGTGTCAATATTGTACACCGGTGACACCTATGAATTCAATCATGCCCAATGCCTAGTGCATCAATTTATCTACAATCATGCAGTAAGAAATGAATAATAATATAATAACATATGCACAATTAAATGAAACCCTCAATATATTTGGATACATAATTCTCCACCTTTCCCTCGCCATGAACACAAAAAAGCACCATATAAATGTTACAATAATTCAAAATAAAACACTAAGAATTAATGCATCTTATTCATCATAAATGAAACAACTTAATGTGATAATTCAAGTACAAGCCATATCTTATGAAATCTTTATTGTGCAAATTCATAGTCAGTATTGTGCATAGTTAGTAATGCTATTGTGCACATACCTGTAACTGATGTAACAATATAATTTAAGAATACTGACATTTTCACACACAAAAGCAGTATACTGCAAATATTAAATGCTGTAATGGTCTCAAAAAAAAAATAAATAAATAATAAATCCTTGCAATATGAAATCTCATGATTGTGAATAACTTAACGCATGATTCTGTAAATAAGTGATTATTACAGTCATAACTGATTGCAAGTAAATTAGAAATAATATTACAACATTAGGACAAAATAATTTTAAATGAAACACTGAAAAATATTAAATGGTATAACGGTCTGATAGAAAAATGAACATGCTATAACAATGTGATTCTCCTTCGCCTTTCGTTCAAGTTTCTCTGCCTTGTAAATGGGAGATACTCCTTCGTGATTTGCATGTTTAAATTCTTCTACTCGTTTATCTCTCCGCATACCAATGAATGGCAATACTTCTTTCAAATACAATTTAACTATTTTTTTTATCTCCTGTCTCAATCTCACAGTTGACCTTCAATCCAGACTCCATATGTGCTTGATAGTAAAAACACCCAAATTCACATTTTCTACCCTTATTGTGCATAATATCTCCATAAAATGTGATTCAAGTTTAACAACCACATTGGTGTATTGGGCCATATTTTGTACTTTTAGAAACCTTTCAAATGCATCTTTCTGCCAAAAACAAAAAAAAAAGTTTATATGGAGAAAAATGACAAGGAAAGACTGCATGCACAAAAACTGTATATGATGCATAATAATAAGTAATAAATTGCACAATAATAAGAATTCATGTGCACATTAATAAGTATTCTTTTTCAGCGGGTGACATAATTAAGAAAAATATACAATATATATATATATATATATAAGGAAAAACTGTATGCACATAAACCGTATACGATGCACATTAATAAGCCAAACATTGCACAATAATAAGAAATTATTTTGCACATTACTAAGTAATACACTGTCCAATAATTAGAAATTACACAAGCACAGAACACAGGAAGTATGATCCGACATATTAAAGAATAAAAAAAAATCCTAATTTCTGAGTTATATACCCTTATAGAAGAAGAAGAAGTACAATCAATCCTGATGCATCTTAACAACAAACCAACCATAAAGATGAAATAATTCAAGTTTGTGTATATATCGCGATCCAAACTTTAATTTGTGATATAAATAAAAAGTTCTGAAAAATCATAATTTTCAAATCAACATGAAAATTGTAAACCTTAAAAACCTAAACAAATTCAAATTATATATAGATCTTAATTCGAAAACCTATTTGCCAAAAAAAAAAGGAACAAAAAAAAATAAATACACATAAAAAAAACATACCATCATTGTTTTCTGGTTGAGTTCTTGTCGGGCTTTGACCCACGAGTAGATCTGAAATAGAAAAATATTTGTTGTTCCGTAAATTGAACAAGATTTCAATAAATACAAATTGATTTCATCTCAATTAAAGGAAAATTTTGGGAGATGAATAGAAAAAAGGGCGGGTTTGGCAACGATGAAGAGAGAGAGAGAGAGAGAGAGAGAGGTTTAAAATGCTGAAAATTTTGGGAGATGAATAGAAAAAGGGGCGGGTTGGGCAACAAAAGGCTGAAAATAAGTAAATTTGATCATTACTAAAATGCCACCACTCAAGTTTAATAATTTGTGAAGATTGGAGCAGCCGATCTCACTTGATCTTGTGGTGAGAATTTATTCTCATTTCTCACACAAGAACCCATTCTCACATGATCCTATACATACATACATATATATATATATATATATATATATATATATAACCTTTAATTTGTTTGTATTATTTAAACTAGTTTAACACCCGTGTATTACACGGAATTTATAAAAAATAAATATAATAAATATTTATTAAAATTATAAAGTTTAAAATAAAAAATTGAAAGATGTGTTCTCAACCCGTGCCCTGTTCAATTTATTAATTATTATAATTATTAATTAATATTATATTTTAATAATTAGATTAAATTCGTTAATAATTATATTTACATACTTATAAAAACTCAAAAGATGTCACATTTTCAACACGTCTATAATTTATATTAATTAATTATTATTAACTCATTATATATTTTTATGTTTAGATTAATTTTGTTAATAATTATATTTACATACTTTGAAAAATTAAAAGGTGTCATACTCTCAAGTCTTCTCACATTGTGTCGTTATCTAATAAATATTAATTGATTATTATTATATAATTTTATTTTTATATTTAGATTGAATTCATTACTAATATTTAGTTACATACCCCAATTATTGCAATATAGCATAATTTACCTATACATAATATTTAGATTTTAAAATTAAATTATTTCAACTTTTATTATAAATACAATATATTTGATTATTTTCATAAACAAGTTTTTTGTAATTAAAATTATTTCATATGTATCTTTTTTCTAATTAAAATAATTAATTTAAATTTTCTTCTACTAATTATATAAATTATATATGACTTATATATATTTTCTTATGTTAGAAGTATAAAAGAAAACTATTGAATAGAAAAAATATAATAAAAGAAAATTATTAAGTTAGGCTAAATATAATAAAATGAAAATACTAAATTAGGCAAGATACAATAAAAGAAAAATATTAAATTAAGTATATATTAGGCTCGGATGACACATAAGCAACCGAAGCACCAAACTTTTTTATTATTCAAGCGAAGCATACGAATCAGACACATAAATTAGGAGAATTTTGTATTAATATATACTTGTTTAACACCTATGTATTACACGAGACTTATCAAAAGATAAATTTAAAAAATATTTGTGATAATTACTGAATTTTAATTCTAAAATAAAAAATTAAAATAATATATTCTCAACCCGTGCCTTGTACATGTTTAATCTATTTATTAATTATTATAAATATTAAATAATTTTGTATTTGATATTTAAGTTAAATCTATTAATAATCTTAGTTACATACTTAAAAATTCAAAAGTCGTCACATTCTAAACCCGTGTCTAATATCTATTTATTAATTATTATTATTAAATTATTTTATATATTAATGTTTAGAGTAAATTCATTAATAATTTTTAGTTACATACTTTGAGATATTCAAAAGATTTCACACTTTCAACCAGTGCCGCATTGTACTGGTGTCTAGTCAATGTTTATTAATTATTTGTATAAAACTTAATATTTTTATGTTTGGATTGAATACATTACTACTACTTTTTTACATACTTATATTATTGTATATAACTCATATTTTATATATTTAAAATTTTGAACCTCCAAAAATAAAATTATTTTAAATTCTATTATCACTAAGACTTATTTAATTATTTCATAATAAAGTTTTTTTAATTAAAATTATTTCACCTATTATCAATTTAAAAACAGCATAAATTCTTGTAATGGTAATTTTGGTTTATTTAGTATTCTCTGATTATTATCTTACTCGTTTGTGATCTAACTTATTTATTTATTTACTTTTTAATATTAAAATCTAATTATTTATTTATTCTTCTATTTTAACAGGTATTTTTTTTTCCTTCTTGATGGTGAAATCGCTCTTAAGTCTCTGTATAAATAAGATTTTAATATTAGTTTGATTTTTGTATAGATAAAACCATAAAATAATCGGTTTAACATATAACAAATAACTTCACCTATTATCAATATTTAGACTTCAAAAACATTTTTTTACCCAATTACTGTAAGTTCGGAGTCTCAACTCTAAGGGTATGTTTGTACTAGCATTCGTTGGGATTGAAATTCTGGTATTCACAATCCTGTGGCATTCAGAATTCCGTGAATAGTAAAAAATTTTGTTTGTTATATGATTCAAAATCTTTTAGTTTTTACTGTAGATGTCAAATCATGTAAGTGGATGACAATGTATTATTATATTGTATTTGATGTCAAATCATGTATGAAAAGTATGTGATAGTATATTATTATATTGTATTTAGTAATATTTAATTATTTAGTTGTAAGATATTATTGTTTGAATATTTGATTTTTGAGTCTTAGAACAAACGAGTATTCGTTAATGCGAATCTTGAATCCGGTATTCCGAATCCTAACCCAGAAAAGTCATTTTTAGATTTGATTGAAGATTTGAATTGAAAAAAAAAAAAAGGAAACTATAATACAAACTATTGTTAGTTTTACTTAATTTTATTATTTATAACATTAGTCTATAATTTTATGAGGGAAATAAATAAATTATCATATTATACTATTGTTAAAAAATCACTTATGAGAGAAATAATAAAACTATTGTATTAAAATATTAGCAATAGAGAAATTTCGATTAAAAAAAATACATTTGTTATATTCAATAATCTGATATTTGGCATATCTATCATGTATTACTTATTTTGCAGAAAATTATTATTTTTGAAAAATTTATTGTTAAATTATATATGAAAAACATGTTACATTCAATAATAATTTCTTATTTATTAGATATTGTAAAGAGGGTGATATGTAACTCATGCCACTATATTTTTGTCATTTAATTTGATGAAATTTAAAATATTCTGATGTCTAATTTTAAAAATAATAATATGCAAATTTCCATGAGGAAGACAATAAATATCACGCTTTATTGAAATTTCTTAATATAGAAACTCAACATGTTTAAAAATATTAAGAATGACAACACTACGTATAGATAGAAAAAATTATTGTAGTTAAATAAATATGTACGATATAATTTTATTTTATATATATTACATTTTATAGCCAATAAATAAATACTCCATCTATATAATTCTGGTCATTATATATTGGGTTATCACCAGCACGGGTCTACAAAACTAATTTGGTTAACAACCTATATTTAAATAATTTATCTTTCAATATTCCAAAATAATAGGCAAGAAAAAAAAATCCTATATAACAGGAAGACATACTCAGCCGGAGGACGCAAGCAATTTTTTATTGCATTTGTTTGAAATTGAAATTTAATAAATTTCTTTATGATTGTGTGGTTGGGAACGTTTTCAATTTTCAATATATATTAAAACTGTATTAATTGACATTAATAAATTCAAGAAAGATATAATTAAAAAATACTAACTAAATTAATAACTTAACTATATAAACTACTCATTTCTTAATTTGTGTGAAATCAACCGCAAAACCATCATTTTGGGACGGAGTGAGTATTTAGTTATATAACCATTCAAATACACAAATTCAAAAGATTATAAAACTATTTAATTATATATTCTTACAAAATCGCCCGCCCAAATTCACGTGATTTCAAATTCGTATTCAAATAAAATAATAGTTCCAAATTCTATAAAAATTGGTTAGTCCGAAGTTTTGTTAATAACCTATATTTAATTTAATTGTTCTTTAAAACTTCTATATAATAGGATTCTCTTATTATATAGAAGTTTTAAAGAACAATTAAATTAAGACCTAAAATTAGAAAGTGAACTTAATTTTAGAAGGCATAAGATAAGACCTGCTATATAATATGCCGTAGATTGTTCATTAGAGTAAGTGAACTTAGAAAGCACAAGATCAACAGATGTCGTACATAATAGTAAGACATAAAATTAGCCGAAATAATAGCATTCATTGGCTATTTTTAGAAGAGGGGATGTAATTTTGGAGAGAATGCGATTAGAAAAAATAGAAATTATGAAACCTAATCCGCGTTGACTACAAAAATATAGAAAAAATATTTAACAATAAAGAGAGAATATTTTTTTTTTTAAAAAAAGTTAAAAATCATCTTAGCCCTAAATGAGTAAAAATAATTTTTTTAAGATCCTACTTGGTTGAACTTATTGAAAGTGCTTATAGCTTATTCCAACAAAGAATAAGCTCCTGATAGCTTATTCTGCTTAATAAGATCATGTTCAGAAAAAACTACAAATCGTAACTTTTTCTATTAAGCTCCTACATTATTTGGTAAAATCATTTTTTATCATTTTATATTGTAAAATATATATATTTATAAATTAATATATTACTTTATATTTTACGAAAATATTTTTATTAGTCATAATTAAAATTTTATTTATTATTATAATTATTTTTTTAATTATTTTTCAAGTATTTGTATGTTTTTTAAATAATCTTTTGGGAAGTCTTTATTAATTATTGTAATTTTATTTCTTTTATTCTTTATATTTTTTTATGTATAAATATTTTATATTTTTTAATCATGTCTATATTGGTAAATTAACCTTCAATCACCTACTTTAATCAACTAATTTACCAAGCACTAATTGAAAATCAGCCACCACCAGCTATCAATTATCAGTTTATCAGCTACCAGCTATCAATTTTTTGAATCAACTCAACCAAGAAGGGCTTAAATAATGTAGTTAATTGACTTGTTTTGATTGTTTCCAACAAAATTGTATTTTGTTGGAAACCGACAAATGTAGTGATTTTTTTCTTCTTTAATTTTCAATAATATATGAAGTACGAGTACTTTTGTTGTGAAAATGCGTACTCATAAAACACTTCCAAGAATATGTACACATGTACTCATAAAATGTCATTTCTTTAAACTAAAAAATATTGTCTCGACATGAATTTGAATTTATCGAACATATACATAAGGATTATTACACGTCCCCAATATAGAATTATATAATTAATTATTTGGTAGTATAAATATTTTCAAGTTTTTATAAAGAGAGAAAAACCATTGCATAAATAATTACTTTCCTTGAGAAGGAATTTCTATTAGATAGAAAATGCAGCATGATAGAACTCGAAGAAGTTCGAGAACCACAAAACGAAGTTCAAGCACATGAGAATGAACAAATTCATCAAACCACTAATATACCTCCTGAACCATCGATGCGACGATCCGAAAGAGTTCGGAAAGTACCCGATAGATTATTCCTAGTAGATGAGGTTGATCAAGGATCCGATCCAAGAACCTACATCGAAGCTGTATCTGATACAGACCAGGGACATTGGCTGGAAGCCATGAAATCCGAAATGGGCTCCATGTACTCCAACAAGGTATGGACCTTGGTAGATCCACCCACCAGTGATTAAGTGAAATGAGTTTTATTTAATCAGGGACTCTAAGGGACGAGTTCATATAAGAACAATGTGTTGTTCGAATCACAATGTGTTGTGAACCCACGA
>BMAC01000089.1:1667741-1691391 GCA_014905375.1 Phtheirospermum japonicum
TCTTTACATAAATCATAATCTCCAAAAGAATATTTACATAAATAATTATATAAATAATAAATATGTATACTACAAATAGTAAGTAAAATGGGCGAGAAAACTTTAAGAAATATTTTTAAAAATGTTAGCCTTTATATATATATATATATATATATATATATATATAGAGAGAGAGAGAGAGAGAGAGAGAGAGATTATCCATTTTCCAAATAAGCACAATGATATTGTCCAATATCAAAACATCTACACTGAATTGGTAAAATTATCAAAAAATATTTAAAATTATCTCTATCGAGCTTTTTTTACTGATGTTGCGTGATTCAATACTTTTTATCATTTTCTTTTTAATTTTAAACATTAATTAAAGAGAAATATCTGAGAAAGAAATTCATTTTGGTCATTGGGGCATTTTTCTGACGTGACGTCATTCTATTATTTCTTATAATTTTTCTTTAAATTTAAACATTAAATTAAAGACAACATCTTATCTGCCCTTCATTCTTTTTCCTTCAATCAAATTAATATATTTTATTAAATAAAAAAATAAAACCAGTTAAATATAAAAATATAAAGTAGATCTTACAAAATTATAAAATAAATATAAGATTTTTATAATTTTTAATTAATAAGATTTTAATTAGTAAAAAATTAATAAAATTTAAACATAAATATATAAAATGAATTTTAATAACTATTATCGATATATATATATATGAAAAATATAATTTTATTCATATAAAATTTTATATATGTCTTATAATTTTTAAAGTTTATTTTATGGTTTTATATTTATATCTAACTGTATTAGCTCATTTCTTTATTAATAATAATTCTCTAATATAAATTTCTATATTTATTTTATACTTTCTTAATATTTATTTTATATTTTTATATTTATCTCAAGTTTTTAATAATTCTTTATTGATTCAAGTTTTATTAATTAGATTAAAGGAAAATAAAAAAAAAGGGAAAGAAAAGGAAGGGCAAAATATATTTGTAATGTTTATAATTATAGGAAAAATAATAAGAAAATATTGTATCACGCCACGTCAACAAAAATCTTGACCTTCTTTTTTTGGATATTTCTTGATCAAATTGACAACTTAGTGGACGTGGTTTGACGATGACCAATGTCACGTATCTTTTCTGAAATATGGACAATATAATGGACCAAAATAAATTTATTTCTCATGTTTGTTTTTCTTCAATTAATGTTTAAAGAAAAATAATAAGAAAGTATTGAATCACGCCACGTCAGCAATAAAGCCTGATCGTGATAATTTTGTACCTTTTTTGATAATTTTGCCAACTTATTGTAAGTATTTTAATACTAAAAAGAATCATGCTTATTTTTTGGGAAAATGGACAAAATAATAGATGAAAAAAGCAATTTTCCAAAATTTTAACAATGCTTTTTATGAAATCAAATTGATCGGTCAACAAAAATTGAGTCATTAACTATTATGTTTTGAGATGGGGTTAGTTCTGGAAACGAGACTCAATCGGGGATTTTTGGGACATTTATGGTTGAATGTTAACTAATTGTTATCTGGTTTATAAGAGAGTGACATGACTGATTCACATAAGAGTATCTCCAATGCTATACTTTTAATGCGATAAAAATTAGCCACATCAGCAATTTAGAAAATGTGTAAATAAATCATTCTCCAATGCATAATGTTGTGGGTACTGTTATAGTGACGTGGAAAAAAAAAACCTCAACAGTGTTGAGCCCTCTGTTTGATATCCGAAACCATGTTAAACAGTCTGACTCAGCATAATCTACATAATTCGTGAGCGCACGCATCTCAAAAATACTGGGGGAAAAAATTTGCGATAACGTTTTGGGGGAAAAAGATTTATCTCCTAATTTTTAGTTATATCTGAATTCAGTTTTGTTTTGTTATTAATTAAAATAAATTCCACATGTACAAAACTAAGTACGTTAACATTATGCATTGGAGAAACATCTTAGGATCAAACTTTGGGCCTTTTAATACTAATCTACGTGAATAAACATTGTATTCTTTGGTGACATCTGTTAAAAATTATCTACTTTCAAAAGCGTAGCATTGGAGATGCTCTAAGTGTCGGCATATCAGCTCCTCGACCTTATGACCCTTGGTGTTTAGGAATATAGACTCTCTGCTGGACGCTCTTAGTAATTAAAATGTTGTAACTCATAGAATTGCTAGGTGGGAAATTGATTCGCCGTACTCTTTTCATTGGAGCCCATGCCGCGCGTCTATCTTCTTAGATTTGTCTATCTTCTCAGATTTTCTAATTGATGTCTTGATGGGCAATTTATTAGGTGCACTTGGGTGCACCTTGCTAGGTGCTCATATATTACGTGATGATATATGACAATTATACGTGATAATATATGACAGTTATATATGATGATATATGGTATTTATATGTGATGATATGTGATAAAAATTTAGAGTTTAAGGTTTACTTTTCCATTTTAGGGTTTAATTTTCCATTTTTAGGGTTTAATATTTCATTTTAAGGTTTATTTTTTTATTTTTTATTTAATTTTCTTTTTTAGCGACCCGACAAAAATCTATCATTACCAGTTATATGTAATGATATGTGTTAGTTACATGTGATGATATGTGCCAGTTCTATGTGATGATATATGATAGAAATTTAGAATTTAGAGTTTAATATTCAATTTCAGGATTTACTTTTTCATTTTAGAGATTAATTTTCTATTTTTAGGGTTTAATTTTTTGTTTTAGGTTTATTTTTCTAATTTTAGGATTTTAAATTTTAGATTTAGAATTTCAATTATTTGTGATGATATGTACCAGTTATATGTGATGATATATGTCAATTATATACGATGATAAATTAAAGGGACAATTGTCATATACTACCTAAAAGAAAATATATTTATCAAATACTCTAACCTATTATAAAAAATGTCTAGTACTCCATGCACAATTGTAAAATGACAAAACTAACCCCTGCAGTTTTAACCCCCAAAACCACCCATACCTCCTCATTTCTCACGCAACCTCTTCGAATTTTCTTTCGCTTTCTTTCAACAAATTCTGGAAATTTTTTTTTTCAGAATTTCTCACGCAAAAATCTGAAAAAAATCTCAACAAATCCAGTAATGAAAAAGAAACTAGTTTCTAAGAAATCAAAGAAATCCATCACCCTTGAAGCGATGGAGAAATCTAAGAAAAAGACGTCAGATCTAGCGCAATCGCCGGAAAAGAAGACCAGGCCATCGCCGGAGAAGAAAACTAGTCCATTGCCGAAGAAGAAGACCAGTCCATCGCCGGACAAGAAGAAAAATCTAAAACCACGATAAACGTTTCTGTTTTTTCCGAGATTCAGTAGGAAATCTTCACTAGGTTTTCTGAGATTATGTTCGAATTATTCTGATATAATACACATTCGATTTCCTACTGTTTTTTTTTTTTAGATTTAGTAGGAAATTTTCACTAGGTTTTCTGAGATTCTGTTCAAATTATTATGATATAATACACATTCGATTTCCTATTATTTTTTCTGAGATTCAGTAGGAAATTTTCACTAGGTTTTCTGAGATTTTGTTCATATTATTCTGATATAATACACATTCAATCTCCTACTGTTTTTTCTGAGATTCAGTAGGAAATTTTCACTAGGTTTTCTGAGATTCTGTTCAAATTATTCTGATATAATACACCCTCGATTTCCTACTGTTTTTTCTGAGATTCAGTAGGAAATTGAGATTAGATTTTTTGAGATTCTGTTCAAATTATTCTGTGTAAAGCACCTTCGATATCCTACAGTTTTTCTGAGATTCAGCAGGAAATTGTCACTAGGTTTCCGGAGATTCTGTTCAAACTAATGTATGAAATTTGATACATGTTTTTATATACACATTTGATCCTATCTATTTTAACTGATATTGATTGATTGTTGACCATTTTTTAGGGCCAGTGACCAGATGAGGTCTACAATAATAAAGACTATCAGAGGCATAAGAGATCAATTGAAAGAGGAGCATCTAAACGTGATGGCTAAAACCCCTTTCTTTTTGCTGTTTAAGTGCATATATGATGAGAAGTTAACTACTGCAAATTGTAGAAAGAATGAGAAGAATATAGTGTCTGTAATTCGGAATTTCAATAAAGATACACGAACAATTAAGCTTGGGTCTCATGATGTTGGGATACATGTGGAGGATGTTAGACTTGTTTTTGGGTTGGTTTAAGGAACATGTCGTATTGAGGTTTATAAGGGTAAGAAGCCTGAATGGGAATTCGCTAATCATATATTCAATGGTGTGGAGGAGAAGGAGCTGACTGTGAAGCTACTGAAATCGAGATTGGCGTTAGTCCTGAATACAGAAGGTGATGTTGCAGTTGAAGATACTGTAAGAATATTGTGTTTGATAACCATTTGTTCTCTATTATTCTGTACATCTGGGACTTCAATATCGTGGGGGTGGGTTCAGTACGTTGAGAACATTGACGAGATGAAGACGTATGACCGGTGTGAGGCTATATTGAGTACTCTTGTTCAGTCCATGGTTGAGAAGCATGATCAGCCATCAAAAATTCTAGGATGTACTACATTTTTGATGGTAAGATATTTCTTGATCAGTTATAAATAAATATCATTTCTTCAATTTCTATTTAACTAATATGGAATCTGTTTGGAAAAAAAAAAATTCAGTATTGGCTTTGTGAGCATGCAACAATATCTAACCCGAGAGAAGGTGACCGCATACCAAGAGTTCTGAAATGACATCTGCCCAGTGTGTGGAAAACATTGGACAAGGACAGTTTGCTAAATTTGATAAAGGACAAGGTAAATCAATTTTCAAAAGTTGTTACATTATTTCTGCCTTGGCTTTATAGTTTGTCATAAAGTTAGTAGGAACACATGACATAAAGTTGTTACATTTTTGTCTGGCGATGTAGTAGGAACACATGACATAAAGTAAGAAATTTAATACATGTAGTAGGAAACAGTGACATTGAGTAAAGAATTTACATGTGGTAACACTGAATTCCAGGTGATCACCGATGCTCTAACACCCATAATTAATGAAGCAAACATGTTCAAGAACTTGAAGACTGTTGTGAATGAGAAACCAATTAAGGTGAAGTCGAAACTCCGACAAAAAACTAAAGCGATAGTGACTGCGCCATTGATTGAGGAGGGAAGAGTTGAGGAAACTCAAAAATTGTTGGAAGAAAATGAACAGCTTCAAGAGGAAAGGCATCAAAAAAAATGAAGAGATAGTGACTGCTCAAAAACTGTATGATGATCTTCAGCTTCAACACAATGCTATCGAAGCTCAGTACACAATTCTCGAGGAAGAAAATAAATAATTGAAGGACAGGATTATTGTGTTGGAGGCTGAGCAGATCAAGAAAGATGAAGAGATTGTGAATCTTAATGCTGAATTATTTGCAACTCAGGTTGAGGGTGATGTTGATCTACAAACTGTGAATGGGGATAAGTTGACATACAATGAGGCTGTCGATAAACTGAGGAGCTTGGAGGAAGTCAGGTCAACAGAACTAAAAGAAGCAACAACGGAAATTGCTGCTCTTGAAGAAGAAATCAAGTTTCTTAAAAAAGAGTTGATCAAGAAAGATGAGATCATTGTGGATCTTGATGCTGAATTATTCGCAATTCATGTTGAGGATGAGGTACATGCAATCACCCAAGCTCATTTTGAGGGGAAAGATAATGTTGAAGGTGCTGAGAGCAAACAAAATCCAATGTACCAGAAGATTAAGAACAAAAAAAGGAAGCCGACTGAAAGTAAGGATTATGATTATGGGGAAGGGAGAAAGAAATCCAAGGTGCAAGAAGAGGTTCCCGATTGCAACAGAATAGTGGACTGGGAATACACTGCTAGTCAAATCAAATTCCTTGAAAAGGTAGATGGACAGTCACCGGCAAATTGTGGATGAGATTTCCCCCAGAATGTTTGGAAAGATTCATACTATTGGGCCAGAAAGGGATAATGTAAGATTTCTTACTTTATGAAAGAGATAATGTAAGATTTCTTACTTTATGTCACAGTGTAATACTACATCACTATTTCATACTTTACTCATCTACTCATCTAGAATCTTAATATTATTATTATTTTTTTATTTTACTTTCTTTGCAAACAGGGAGACAGTTTTCTATGACAAAGAAAATCGCATCCTTGTGACTGTGGAGAATATCTTGGGTATATTCAGATGTAAATATATCAGTAATTGTGTAAGTTTATTTAAAGTCTTAATCTATTTTATCTTCCAGTATTAAATTTTTTGTTATGTATATTATCATTGAGAAAGTATTGTTTATTGTTGACTCATTACATTGTTTTCAGGTGATTGATGCCTATGCACAACAGTTGTTGAAAACAAATAGTTTGGATGACAAGGCAGTAATAGTTCATGCACATTGTTTGGTACTTTTTTGAAAACTAGTTAATCTTGCATTACTGTCCGTTTCAATTATATCATATCATAACATTTTCATGCCCAAAAAAATGCAGACTTCTATTGTTAAGCAAAACCGTGTCGACAATCCTATTTTCAAACAAGTGGCTGATGCATCGACAGTCAAGTATGCAATTATTCTTTTCTCAATCGTCTCGACAAGATACAACAAAGAAACAAGCCCATTTTATTGGACTCTCTTAGAATATGATGTTTCTGCAAACAAATGTCAGTTCTACAATTCCATGAAGCCTAGGAAGGGTAGAAAGGATGCATTCCGTGAAGACACAAAAGTTATGGTATGACAAAATCTTTACTTAAAATAATGCTAGTTTCAGTTACTTTCTTACTTTATTGAGTAAAAACACCATCGATGATTTTTTCTATTAATAGAAAGAAATTATTGAGACAAATGTGGCTGGGGTTTAAGCAAGGATGAAGAGTCTACTCACTTACCACTCGAGAGTGTGAAAGAAATTCCTCAACAAGGAGCAGACACGTAAGTTTTTTGAAGAATAAAATTACTAGTTTATTGTTGCATACTAATTAGCTTATTGTTCATGTAACTATTCTCATGTTAATCGTTTTCATGCCCCAGGAACGACTGTGCAATTTACGTTTGCTATTTCATGAAAATCATGCAAAGGGAGAAGATTCCGAAGAAGCTTTCAAATTATGATCTTCAAGTTTTTAAAGCAGAGATTGTGAAGGCTATTGTAATGAATGGATAGAAATCGTAAAACAACTATTTTGGGTCGTTTGTTTTCTATTTTGATGTGACTGACTTAGTAAGAAATATCTTGATGTGGATTTGTATTCATTTTGATGTGGCAAGGATCTAGTAAGAAATGCTTAGATATGGTAGTGTAATTGAATCGTATATCGATCAAAATAGTGAATTGACAAGTTTAATGCAGTGTGTATGCATGATCATTGAAATTGCATGGTTTTTGAATCTATAATCAAAATTATTTGATTCCCTGTATATATGTATGCATGTATGCGCGTTTAGTGATTTAGTACATATAGTAAGAAATTTGTTCAAAATGTAAGAAATATTGGTGTTTCCGTAAGAAATTCACATAATACGTAAGGGTGTTTTTTTCAAAATGTAAGAAAACTTGATTACTTAATATGTTAATTTCTTACTAAAAACCAACAACAGGTATTAACTAAACATACCAGTATGTTTAGTTAACAAAAATGCATATAAATGCTTATAGTGAGTACAAATCTCATTTCACTAAAAAAAACCAAAACAATAAATCAAACAAACCAGGAAGGCAAAAAACACCAACACATTAAGAAAGAGCACATAAATTCATCACCTCAACTAACAAAGGAATAATATAAGTAAAAAACACTACTACAAAAAAGGCCTTTTACAACGGTCAATCTACAACGGTTGTGAAATAACCGTTGTAATAGAGCAGTTCGGCAAAATCTACAACAGTTTGTTTTTAACCGTTGTAAATAGTATATTACTACAACGGGTATATGACAACCGTAGTAATTGTCCATAGTAAAATATATTTAACTAATGTACTACGTACGGTTTATTTACAACCGTTGTAGATACACGTCGTAAATTATAATTAGTTTAATTAAGTGAAATCAGTTTAATTAGAGTTATATTAAAAAAAATGAAAAAAATAAAAAATCATAAAAATTATCAAGGCATCAAGAATCCTTAACCCAACCAAGCCCAGCTTGTTCCCCAAAAATTTTCGACTACCTCAAAAAATATCGCACCTCCTGGGTCATCTTCGCCGGGCTCTGGTGRCCGGAAATTTGAAGTCCCGTCCTCCAACAAACTCAACCTTTCCTCCCTCSCTACCAATTTCGATAAATCAACTACGAATTTCAACAGACTGAAAATTCTTCAAAAAACCGGCTGCGATCCCCATTTGGGTACAAATGGTAAAATGACGGCCGACGTCCCTCCGGCCAAATTGGCTGTGCACCAGGMTCCCCCGCTCGATGTYGAAGCTACTTCAAGTGCCAATTTCAAGTTACGAGCCCCAATTTTGCCCAACTCGAAATTTCCAACCGTCGATCCCCTTTTGCTCGAAAAAGGGGAAATAGCTCAAATTGCTGCGAATCCCATCGAATTGGATGTTCAGACTTCTTCAATTGTTGATTTTAACATTGTTCCTTGCCTGAATTTGGTCGCTGAAAAACYCCCCAATTCTGCTCAAGTTTTGCTTGCAGAGAGAGAAGAAGCTGCTACAGTCGCTGCCGACGGGGCGGCCGGAAAATGGCCTACTTTGACTCTTACCTCCGCGGTTTCTGCCCCTCCTTCAACTCAAGAACAGTTTTCTCCAAGTACTCACAAACAGCCCACTACTAGCACTCAAGGCCCGGTCCCCGGCCCTAAAGCCTCGACAGCCCCGAAGGCCCCCGTCCCTACAAAATCCAATGCGGAAGCTACCTCTACAGGTCACTCAAACTCAGCACCAGCTCTCGGCTCAGTCGACAGATCCCTTGAAATCCCAGAAGCTATATTCTCATTATCGGAACGTGCACAAGCTTCGACCGACTTCAAACATGCCGTTGTTAGAAAATTTTCTTTCCGCAAGCCCAAGAATCAGGTAATTCGCTCGAACCTTGCCAAAATGGGTTACACGGGGTGCAAATTGATGAATATAAATTCTAGAMATGTTGTCATATGTGCCCGTGATGAACGGATGTTTYCGGAGTTGTGGATGAGGYGGGAATCGTTAATCGACAGTTTTCCGATGYGTATTTTCAAATGGTCACCAAACTCTGATTTCAAGAGTGAACCCCCAGTTGATTTCCTGATGTTTTTGATCCAGGATTGAAATCTTTGGTGAAAATATTAGGTTTATTTATTTGTGTTATTTTKAAGAATTCTTTTTAATTATTAACAGTTTGTGGTCAACTAAACCACACGTTGAAAGTTTACTTGCCAGAGTGTAATTTGGTAATTTATCTGCATCTTGCCACCCGCTCTGTTTTTATTTATGATGTGCATTTTGTTAACTTCCTTAACAAATATTCAGCCCAGGGAGTCTTGGGAATCAGAGTTTAAGGAATTTAGCAACAAGAATGGATACGACCTTAATCGGAATGGAGACAGTGGGCCTTTGCTTTTGGATATTCTTGAGGGTTTCTTAAAGTATGAGGTCTGAATAATAAGCCTGTTTTGTTTATGAAGCTTCGCAATTATTCTTATCATTTTCATATGGGCAAACTTGAAATAATGTTGTTAATATCTCTCTGTTAAATGTTTCTGTTTTTTAAACAATTGAGACTCGGTAAAGAAGCTATGTAATCAGAATTTTGTGGCTTCATAACATTTTATCATCTGCCCAAAAGTAAATATATTTCGTGTGACATTAATGCCATGGAGTAGTGTGATATTTTCTTGACGTGAAATATTTACATAATATTTTATCATTTTTTTTTCATGATTTGTGCTATTGCAGAATTTATCTCAAGGGAGGGGTAGCAACAGGAGATTAACCACTCCAGATGCCGAATCTCTATCCAATTTGGAAGGTCGTAACATGAGGAGACCACCATCATCATCAGTTGTCGGGGGTTTACCTCCACTAGGAAGGTCTTTTGTTATAATCACCTTTTTATTTGAAAAAACTAAATAAAACTGACTGAAGTTTTATTTTAACTTCTGGTTCATGTGTTTTTTTATTGTAGGCCTCTTCTTCAGTCTTCTGGTAAGCAGTGAAAATATTTGAAGTCTTTCTTGCMATGTCRATAAATTTTATTTTAAWATAATCTGATTGTTTTCAGATCGWYGAGCTKGGTCATCTACGTCTGGCTATAGGAAAGAGGAATACAATTGGAGATATGATAATGATGAGCTTCCAGAAGATGTAGTCCGYGCTTCGGCTGCTTTGGAGAATCTGCAGTTGGATAGAAAAGCTCGTAATTTAAYCACTYCCTGKAGGTTTGTTTATGAGCCTTTATCTTTCCRTGCTTGATATTCCTATTTTAAGAAAGAAATTAAACCGTTTTTAGTGAYGTATTTGGAAATGTTGCTCACAGTAGCTGGCATTCAGTGTTTAGTTACTATAGCTTCAAACAATTTTAATAGAATAAAAGGTGGGGTGTATTTTGTAGATACRGRGGTAGTGAATATGGATKKGCTGCTGATATATTCTTCTTTATATTTTTTCTTTGTAATATGTACRAAGAGATTGCCTACTTMTATGCTAGCGTATATAAAGCAACAGTGAAAGAAATTTGGTTAATTCAACCCAAAAATTAATTAATATTTGGCAATAACATGTAATATTACCTATCACTAGAGCTACTACATGGGCTACATCAAGGACACTCTTTTTAGTTCACTATTGATATGCAAGGCCATTATTGATTTAAATGTTGCTCATTACCAGTGACTGGTTTTTCTTTCCTTCTTCCTTTTCTCTCTCTTTTAAAGTCTACAATCATTGGAAACTCTATTGTGTGGTAACATGATTTTTCGGGACACATTTGTCTGGATATATGGCAAAATAGAGGGGAAAAACAGTAATTATTTACCTTTTTTTTTTCTATCGGAGTTCATTCAGATGAACGTGTGCATTGGATGTGGACCATAATTCGAGTTGGAATTATAGACAAATGAGAAGAGGTAATATAACTTCTATCTTTAACTATTTTATTATAATTTGTTTATTTATTGTGTTATAATATATGTTACAGGTATTTAATGATACTGAACGACTACATCCAAATGACATTGAAGCAATTCAGAAACAATGGGCCGAATGTTTTTTTGAAATGAAGAATAGATTGTTGGATTATTAGAATTGTGTGTTATTTCAGCATTGAATTTTGGAAGTTTATTAATTAGGTTGGTTATTGTCGTTTGGACTCGAGATGTGACTTGGATGTGGTCAAAACTAGTACTTTGTGTAGGTCGTACGTATTTCATTTTTCGAATTATTGTGTTTTGATAAATTTTATCTTGTATAGTTCAGGTTGAGAATAAAACTAATTTGGTTGGATGGATTATTATTGTATAACGTTGTTGCTTTTGATTTCGGGTGCATTGTTTGGTTGGGTTATGTGAAATAGACGTGTTGTTTCGGTTATAACCGGCCGGTTAATTAACCGGCGGTTAATAACCGGTCGGTTTAATTAACCGGTTTTGGTCTAACCGTAACCTAACCGGTTGAGAACCGGTTAAGGTTACGGTTAAACCGGTTAACCGACCGGGCGGTTAACCGGCGGTTTTTATATTTTTTTTTATTTTTTAAAAAGCAGTCGATCGACTGCATTTCTGTCGATCGACTGACATTTTGTCGATCGACAGGCAGTCGATCGACAGAAATACAGTCGATCGACTGTTTTTTTTGTTTTTTTTTTTTTAATCGGTTAACCGGCGGTTAACCGCGCGGTTACGGTTACAAATTTTGGTTAACCGTAACCTAACCGGTTTTAACCGGTTAACCGTTGACCGGTCAACGGTTAAAAACCGCCGGTTAGGCGGTTAACCGTAACCGGATCAACACGTCTAATGTGAAATAAATTGATTACAAATTTTAAGGTGCGAATAAGCTAAATTAAATAAAATTAAAAAAAATCAGTTTTACAACAGTTATATTAATAACCGATGTGAATTCATCGATGTTTTCATCGGGATATTCATGTTTTTACATCGGTTCGTTCAAAGACCGATGTAGTATAGTCCAGTATTGCATCGGGTTATTCAAGCTACATCAGTCTCTGAAACCGATGTAGTATTGTCTAGTCTTACATCGGTTCTACAACCGATGTATAAACTGTGGCATTTTATATTGTCTTTATCTACATCGGTTCAAAAACCGATGTTAATGGCTGTAAAATCCTTTTTTGTAGTAGTGAAAATGCTTATAATCAGTACAAATCTCATATAACTTAAAAAATAATAGATCGATATTTCGTGTCTACTAGAGATTGAGAAATCTAAACAAGAGGTTCAGTGCATATTTTTTTACTATGATTGCCGATACGTCCACATCTACCACATTTCATAGCTCTCGGAATGTGTTCTCCCTTGCACAATATCCTCTTCTTTTTTGGTCTTCCAGGAGGCCTCCTGGACTCTGGTGGGACAATCAAAGCATGGTCCGGATGGCTTGGGGTTGGTCAAACATTAAAACAGGATGAATGGGTGCTGAATATGACTTTATGTAACTATGTGCACGATAGAACTCATCAACAAAAAGGTGCAGAGGTCTGCCTTCGCTCATTATGCATGCCACTGCGTGCGAACATGGTAGACCGGTGATTTACCACTGTCGACAAGAACAATTGCGCTCTGAAATATTAACTACAACTGAAGGAACACATTGCACTTTGTAAATTGAGTCAGACGATCCAACAACATCCATGTCCTCCCTTCGTCGATGAGCATCGTCAACTTCTTCTCAATTGACGGACATAATACATCGGTCCAATTCTGACAACTTCCTCTTCTATCTGAGAAAAGAATAAACAAATAACTTATTAAAAATATATATCAAAATCACAACTAATCTCATACTAAATCAACAGGATATGAAAAAGTATTTTTATATAATTACAAAAAATCATCAAAAAAGAATGAAAAACTGTTACATACCAAAAAATGATTTCATCATCTTCACTCTGATTGAGTTAACCAAAGCTGTGATTGGGAGATACTTTGCTTGAAGGATCCAATTATTAAATGATTCTTCCGTATTAGAGCTCATCTTCATATCTTTGACCCACAAAATACGCATTAGCTCAATGGCATGGATCAATATTTTCAAAAAAACTCTGTGTCGTGCGCCCACCTTCTTTTAATAGATCATTCATGTGCTGTTGATATGCTTCGACTGTGGGGGCATATGCACAATTCATCAAAAGCCAAATGATTCTATTTTGCAAGATCTTAGTCGCCCTTTTCCCGCTAAATTTGTCCTTCAAATTCATCTTAAGATGGTTTAAACAGTAACCATGGGAGAAACCTGGAAAGACTTTACTCATGGCCTCAAGTAGACTAAGGTTTCTATCGGAAACAAAAGTTACCATACGAGATGGTGAAGTAATTTTCTTAAGGTTTTCCAAGAACCATTTCCAGTTTGCAGTGTTCTCAGAATCCACTAAGGCAAATGCTAATGGGTATTGACCGCTCGTCGTTAAGCGTCAAATTAAATATTTATTTTTTCTTAGCTTTTCTCTATCAACTAGCAGTAGTGATAAGTAAGGGTCAATCCCACGAGGAGCGTGGCTTAGATTGTGATAGTTCGTATTTTATTTAAACAGATAATTTGGGTAGGAATTGTGAATTAAATTAACTAACGAAATAAATAAACAAATAATTAAAAACAAGCAAGAAGATAATTAACGGAAAATCCAATAATAGTGAAGTTCTAGTTCTAGTTCCGTTTCCACCCTCGTTCCACTCATCTAGCCAACCACAATATCATAATCCACTCATCTTATGCGACTAAAAACCCTAAGTAACAATAAGCTCTGCTACTCGAATTTACCCTTACTGTATACTCAATTAAAATAAGCTCTTTAATTGATTCTAATTATTGAATAACCTAGAATAAGCTCTCTAGATTTAACCCAACAACATCATTAATATCTAGGCAAATAGGTTAATCTAAGCAATAAATGCATAAGCTCAATTTATTCAACCTATGTTGTGTTACCCCTAATGATACGCGACCATTAGTTGCTTCAGAGAAATCGAAACCGCGATAATTACACGGGAAGCAGTCCTTTTTCTAGCAATTGATAACCAAATCCCTAATTTAGGTGATCAAGCCAAATTAAGAATCAAGCAATCATGTCATGAGTTTAGCAATCATGATATGTAAACAAGATAACACAAGCAACCGCATAAGAAGAACAAAAGACAATATTGCATAAATCAATTAAACGTAGTTTCACGAGGGGTTCCACATCCCTAGAACTAGATAAAACAATCTACTCACTCATGGAGTTCATAGAATAATAAGAAAATAAAGAAATAAAATATTGTTCTAAGATAGGGAAGAGATGAGAAAGCTTAGATCTTGGATTCTTGGTCTTGGATCTTCAAGCTCTTGTTTATTGGGTGATTTGGGGTCCCCTCTTCAAGCCTTGGAACCCTAGGATTGTGTTAATGTCTCTTTTTGACGAGTTTGGGTCGATTTAAATTGAATTTCTATTTCTTGCCGCCCAAGATTCTTCCTAAAATAACTCAGCTGCGTCGGCGTCGACAGGGCGTCGACCGACGCGAGCCAGTCGTAGGCATCGACGCGCATCACCCGCCCGCATCGACCTGCATGGGTGTCGACCGACGCTCCTCCAATCGACGCTACAGAAAGTTTCCGTCGACTTGGCGTCGACCGAAGGGTCTTCAATTACGCTTCAGAAGCTTCTTGTCGACTTGGCGTCGACATGACATCGACCGACGCGCGCACAAATGACGCAACACCGCACATCGCGACGACCGACGCGATTCATCCTCGCCCACGACGTGAGCCATCGACGCTATCATCCTGATTCTTGGGTTTTCTTCGCCGTTCCGTTGATCCTCGTCTTTCAACTTCCTTGTGGAATATCATTCACTTAATATAGCACCAAATACTGCAAAATAGAGAAGAAATGTACAATCGGTGCTCCTCCATTCGTAATAGTAAATATGCGAGAAATAAACATATATGAGAATATTAAGCACATAAAAACACATGAATTAAACCATCAATTACCGTACAATCTCTGGCTTATCAGGTATAAACCTGGATATATAATGAAAAATGAATTAAATTAGAGAGTAGTAATTACAAAAAATATAGTAAGTGGTACATTTAGTAGGGGCTTTACCTCTATCACCATCCTTGCCTGTGACAACAAGTAAATGTCCTTTGAACTTCCCTCTTAGATAAGTTCCATCAAGAAATAACAATGGACGGCAAAAGTTAAATCCATCAATACAACCTTTCAACGATATGAAGATTTTTCGAAATTTGCAAGATGTTGCATTCACATCCAAAACAACATGTGAGCCCGGGTTTGATTCTGAAATAGCCTTTACTTGTCTGCTTAACATTTCGAATGACTCATTTTCATCACCATGGATGCACTTCTTCGCTTTCTCAACACCATCAAATGCAATGGTATACGATATATCCAAACCATATTCGTGTAAAAATAATTTTACAATATCAATCGGCCGAGTCTCTGGATTCTTACGAACTTGGTCTAAAATCAAGTTACAAACCAAATCTGCACACACACGGTTATGTTTCAAAGATCAAAAACATGAACCACATGTATGTACATTGTTCATTAACTTCACGTAAAAATAACCATTGTTAGGCTCCATTGACGCATACACATACCAACCACAACATGTACTCTCCTTCTTGATGCATGTTGCTGAAACTCTTTTAGAATCATTATTCCCCCAATTGAAACCAAAGCCAACACCAATTGCCATTTTACGCAATGCAATACTAAACTCTGTAGCTCCACCTTCAAACTTATGACCAACACCAGTGATTACTTTATCCCAACCATCTGTCAAAAGAGTCTTGTTATTCAGTGGAACAAAACAGAGGAAGTAAATCTCTTTCAACACCATTATTGTCGATATCTGTCAAATAGTTATTCTCGTTATAAGACGAACAGGTAGACTGCTCGAAAGTTCCAATACCATCGGGATCTTTCTTTGATATTTCAACTGTCCAACGGTCTAAATTATACAACACAGCCAATGACACCATAGTATTAAAGTCATCACCAGTAGCCAAAACACAATTAGAAAAATCACGAGTCGAGTAGTGCATTGTGAAATTATCTTTGTGCAGTTTCTTCCACTGACTTTGTATTTTCAGCAGAGTTTGTCGAACGAATCACTAATATCCATCTTATAAGCTAAAGTCTCACCATCAAACAAGCAAAAGACAAAGATCCCACTGCCAATAGCATTACCTGAAATAAAAAGAAATCAACATAACGTAAGAAATTAAATTACCAGAAAATAACATAACTTAAGAAATCAAATAACCAGAAAATAACATAACGTACAATACCAAATTACCAGAAATTAACATAACGTAAGAAATTAAATTACCAAAAATCAACATAACGTAAGAAATCAAAAATTGGGGGAAAATGCACTCGAATCAGAATCATATGAACTCGAATCAGAATCATATAAAAAAAAATCATAATCGAAAACAAAAATTAATCAAAATTACCAGAATTTGTAGTCGAATCAGAAGCCATCGTTTGTGAAAAAAATCAAAAAAATCGATTGTACTATGCAAACCTAGTGACACCTTCGATTTCCTACCATGAATTAATTGATTAAGTTGACGGCCTGAGCAAAGAAAAATAGACGAAGAAAAGGTGAGAAGACTGTCAGCAATTTTAGGTCGAAAAGGGGGGAGAATTTTCTTTCCCAGAAAAAAGCGGACGAGAAAAAAATGGGGGGAAATAAAAGGGTATTATCGATATTTTAACTAATAATTTTGGACTAATTAACCAAAAGTAGGTACTGGAATAAAATTTGATGAGGTTCTAATTGACATATGAACCAATAATCGGAGGACTATTTAACAATTTTCCCTAAATTAAATTATAGGGTGCACCTTGCAAAGTGCACCTGGGTCCATGGTATACTCTCTCGTCTTGATGGTTGGACGAAAGTCTTTATTGAAATAAATTAAATAAAATTATAATGTGTCTACGTGTGTGTGGATTATGTATAGCTAGGGTTGGAGCCGCCAATTTCATAAAAGAAAATTATTACATCAATTAAATTTGAATTTTAATGATAATTTAGGCAATCAAATTGAGTGGTGGTGCCGAAGCCTGAAGAGTGGAGGTCCCAGACTCGACTGAAGAGGAACAACTTGACGAAAAGTGATGAGCCTCTCGAATCGACTGAAGAGGAATAACTTGACGAAAAGTGATGAGCCTCTCGAATGAACGCACAAAGCCTGTGTTCGAATGGAAAGCTCATGAACCGAAGGTCGTCAATAATTGCCAATTTACGACAATTCCAAATAACTCATAATATGGTAATGACCGTCAGTCGCCAGACCATTGAAAGTTGAGAACTCAGTTTCGCATCAAAATACTGAAGTAACACATTCCAAACACGGGAGGAAAAATCTAAATTGACGTGAAATAAATTAGCGAGAGCTTGCCAATTTGGTTGATAATATGGTTGTTTGAAAATTAGAGGTCCGAATAAGCTTTTTGAGTTTAAAAAACTAATTTTAAAAAAAACTCCATGTAGAAGTTTTTTGAGAAAAAAAATGTTTATTAGGTGAGATGAAATGACTATTTTGTTCTCAAATTGCCAAAACCAACCAAACAAACAAACATATATTTTGAATTTACATACAAAAAATATTTGCAACTACCTCTTTGATTAAATAATATTAATAATTATCAAAATAAAGTTTAATATATTTAAAATTTTAGCAACTCATGAAACCTATATATATTATAATTTTTAAATAATGATTATTTTTTCGTAAATATTATTTTAATTATTAAATATATTATAATTTATATTGTTAACAAAATAAATACCCAACTATAAACGTGTGAATGTCCTTTTGGTTGTTTTTACGATTAAATAACTATCGGCTCTCAACTCATTTCTATAGAAATAAAAAATATAATCAGCTAATCAAACCAACTAATGTAATCAGCTATCAACTAACGACTAATACAATCAGCTATCCGCTAATCGTCACTGCAAAGATCTGATAATTGACACTACAAACAATCCGGAACGCAGAGGGGCATGTGATTGTCGGCATATACCAGCCAACGACATTGACAATACTGGCGGGCTACCGACAGGTGTAGACCATCGGCGAACCCCATCGACATCTCATCGATGAAACAACATCACACCTAAGCGCTAAAAATTAGCAATATGCTGATGGTCACCGATGACTTCTACTACCGACGGATAGTGCCCGTCAATAATCATAATATTTAGAAAATATATATTTATACTAACGGGTCGCCGACGGTCTTTGCTTGTTGTCTTAAGTAAATGTAAAAAATAGAGTACATATGACATTTATTATCATCGGTAAAAATCTTAATATTACACCAAAATGACCATGTTTGGGATGGAAAGAACCTCGGTGTGGACAATACTACATACTTTCAGAAAAAGAAAGAAAGGGAAGTAGAGATGCGGGAAGAGAGGAAGAAGGTAAGAAGAGAGGCATCACCACCACGCCACCCGCCGCTCATCGAAACGCCTCACCACCACTGCAGTGCCCTACCACCACCACCACCATAGGCTCCAGTCCGCTCACAGCAGCGCCGCACCACCCTCGCGCGCCGCCTCCAAGAAGGTAAGGTATGCATTTTTTTTTAAACTTTGTTTTATTTAAACTATTAAGTAATTGTGTTTTAATTGATGTCTTGATGGTTCAATGAAAGTCTTCATTGCAAAAAATTAAATAAAATTAATGTCAAATGCCACCTTCATATGTTTTTTTTTTACATTTTCATAAAGAATGCAATTATAATTAAAAAATATTTTCTTATTATTTTTCTTATAATTATAAACATTATAAATATGTTTTGCCCTTCCTTTTCCTTTCCCTTTCCCTTTTTCTTTTTATTTTTTCTTTAATCTAATTAATAAGATTTGGATCAATAAAAAGTTATTAAAAATTTTATTAAAAGAAATTCTCATTAAATTAATTATATTTAAGTTTTAACGAAATTTATGCAAGCAAATTGAGTAAATATTATATATTGTTGAGAATCTTATTTTTGGCAAATTTTTTTTTTTTGGTTGTTTGCCTTTATTGGGTTCAAAATAATTTTGGACTTTAGATTTTTTTTTTCCAAGATTGTGTCTAGGACTTTATTTAGGTTCGTAGATTATGTTTGAGACTTGTTTATCAAGTATAAGAGTCTTGTCTATTTAAGACAAGAAGTTGACGCAAGATTTGACACGGATTATTCACGACAAGAACGCAGCAAGGAGACGCAAGAGCAAGAAAGAACACACGCATGAGAAAGACTTGAGGCAACGATTCAAAAAACAGACGTTTTCGAAGTTGCGTAACCAACGTAGAAGATCATCATAAACGTCGCCACAAGTATTTTAGTATCATAGTGTTGATACTAGTGTTTTTCATATATTACTTTACAATTTTGTAATTGATCTTGAACAAGTAAAAGTAATATAGTTTTCGGGTTTGTACACCCAAGTTCGTAAGTACTTTTATTTACGAACGAAATTTAAATTGTTGTGTCCAAGTTGTTTTTGACATTCCGCTGCTTTTATTTACATAAATTGTCTGATGTTAATTTGGGTGTCTTAACACTAGTCTTAACATATATTCTTATTTCGTTATTTGAAACTCTGAAATTGTTTGATGTTAGTTCTAGTGTTGTAATACTGAACTTAACATCGTTTTAATGATACTTATTTCATCAACCATAAGTACTACAAATTTACATATATGTTTTGAAATGGGGCTAATTCTAAAATTATACGAAGCGACATGGAGTGCCATTAGCCCATGTCACAATTCGGCGCTGCACATACTGATTAGTGAGTTTAGTAGGCCCATGAGGCAGGATTAAATATCCTCACAATCACATTAGTATTTGTTTGCTTTTTCTTTATAATTTATTTTTATTACGAAGACTTTTTTTATAACAAATCAAAATGAATTACAATAAAAACGTTGTCAACTAACATAAAAAACTCCTTACAAAATCAACGACAATGAGGAATAAGTCACTGCACAGAGAAGTTAAATGACAGAGAAAAAAAAAACTAAAAACAACACAGGGCTACGAACAACAACAAAATCGAACTAAAGGTAGATCACCCCAACTAGCATCCTGACTCGCTATCGGGCTATGAAGACTTAGAAAAACCACTAATCATAGCAACATCCCAAGAAATCTCACCGCAACACAATCACCGCAACAAAATAAAAACATGTTATAAATTAGATTTATTCTAATTAAATGTTGTAAATTAGATTTATTCTAATTAAATGGTACATTTATTGGTGAGTGAGAAATGATATTTGGAAGTTGAATAGGTGTTTTTAAAATCTTATCGTTTATCCCACATTGATAGTTATCCAATGTGGAAGGGGGTTTAAAAGTATTTAACTTTTAATGATTGGACATCAAGTGGGCTAGAGAGTGTTGTGGGTTTTATGTAAACGAAGCTCACGCGGGCTCTTGAACTTGGGTTCGCCAGTCCGTCTTCGGCGGAGCCGAGCGGATCCGAGCCCGGTCCCGTACCTCGGTCCTCGATCCTGGGTCTTGGGCAATTGGTCCGATTGAGATGGTCCGTGGATTATGTTTGAACTCGGATGCCTATGATAATTGGCACAATGGTGACTATCTATGTAAAGGTTTTCTTTTAAGTAGCCTAGAAGATATAGCCTGAGTAATGTGCACTCGAATGTAAAAACCTCCAAGAAAATTTGGGAGGCACTTGAGAAAAAATATAGTTCCGACGAGGCTGGAATTAGGGAAGTTGTAATCACGAACTTCATGGACTACAAGATGGTGGACTCTCGCCCGGTTATGAAACAAGTTCAAAAGTTCCAAATGCTGGTGAATGATGTCCACGCCGAGGGGATGGATCTCCCGGATGCTTTCACGGCCGCTGCCATGATTGACAAGCTTCCACCAAGYTGGAAAGACTTCAAGACGTACCTCAAACATAAACGAAAGGCGATGTCTCTTGAAGACGTTATCCGGAAGGTATGAATTGAATCCGAAGTTCGTGTTCAATACAAGAATCCGAAAAGTTCAGATGAACCTCGGGTGAATTTGCTTGAAGGAGGAGAGAACTCGAAGAAAAGGCCGCGTCCCGGCAACTCGAAGCCTAAAGCTCCTTCTTCTAAGAAGTTCGAAGGCAAATGCTACAATTGCAATTATCCTGGACACATGTCAAAGGATTGCCGCAAGCCAAAGTAAAAGAAGGCTAGGCCAAGTGTACACATTGCCGAGAGAGAGCTGACTAATGATGACCTCGTTGCGGTTATCACTGAAGAAGCTAACATGATCGAAAACCGTGTTCAATGGTTTATCGACACTACTGCAACCGCCCATGTGTGTGCTGATCGGAGCTTGTTCTCCAAATACCTTCCTTGTGAGGGAAGGAAGTTGAACATGGGAAATCAAGCTTCTTCGGAAGTTGCTGGTACTGGTACGGTTGTTCTCAAAATGACTTCCGGCAAGGAGATCACTCTGAATGAGGTGCTGCACGTTCCGGACATCCGGAAGAACTTAGTCTCTGGTTCAATACTAGTTAGTCGTGGCTTTAGACTTGTATTTGAGGCTAATAAGTTTGTACTGTCGAAGTTTGGAACACCTCTTGGTAAGAGTTACCTTACGGATGGTTTGTTCAAACTAAGTGTAATGGCTATACGCCCAAAACAAGTCATTAATAAAATTGCTTCTGATTCCTCTTACTTGACTGAGTGCTCTAGTTTATGGCATTGTAGATTAGGCCACGTTAATCTAAATGTAATAAAATATTTATCAAATCTCAATTTACTTAAGGTAAATAAATTTGTTAATAAAAGTAAGTGTGAAATTTGTGTAGAAGCAAAAATGACTAAGTTGCAGTTCAAATCAGTAGAAAGGAGCTCGACACCTTTAGAATTAATTCACACAGATGTATGTGATTTAAAGTTTGTGAAAACTAGAGGTGGTAAAAAGTATTTTATTACTTTTATTGACGATTGCACAAGATACTGTTACCTTTATCTTTTGAGAGGTAAAGATGAGGCTATTGAAACTTTCAAGAACTTCAAAAATGAAGCCGAAAATCAACTTAACTGCAAAATCAAATCTATCTGAAGTGATAGAGGAGGGGAATACGTAGCTCCATTTGAGGAGTTGTGCAATGAAAGTGGCATAATTCATCAAACTACAGCTCCGTACTCACCTCAATCGAACGGAGTTGCAGAACGCAAGAATCGTACTTTGAAAGAAATGATGAATGCGTTGTTGATTAGTTCTGGGTTACCTCAGAACATGTGGGGGGAAGTTGTTTTAACAGCTAACTATATCCTCAATAAGATTCCACTTAAAGGAAGGGACGAGACTCCCTATGAGTTGTGTAAAGGAGGGAAACCTTCTTAAAAATACCTCAAAGTGTGGGGGTGTTTAGCGAGGTAGAAGTGCCTCTACCGAAACAAGTGACAATCGGACCCAAAACGGTTGATTGTATCTTTATTGGTTATGCACTGAATAGCAGCGCCTATCGGTTTATAATCCATAGGTCGGATGTTCTGGACATGAATGTCTGAACCACTATTGAGTCAAGGAATGCAATATTCTTTGAAATATATCTATCCTTGTAAGGATAAAACTGCGTCCAGTTCTAATACTGGTAATGCTGAAGGAACTAYAAGTCAAGAACTTGTGGGGGTTGAACCTAAGTCTCGTAAACGACCTGRTTCAGAACTTGAAGTTCCTACTCCAAGGAGGAGTACTCGAGCTAAAGTTGCGAAGGACTTCGGTCCTGATTATGTGGTTTTCATGTTGGATGAAGAACCAAATTCTTTGAAAGAAGCTTTCTCACGGACTGATAGTTCATTTTGGAAGGAAGCTGTACAGAGCGAGATCGATTCGATCATGCAGAACCATACTTGGATTCTGACTGACTTACCTGAAGGATGTAAACCTTTAGGAAGTAAATGGATTCTGAAACGAAAGTTCAGAGCCGATGGATCAATCGATAAGTATAAAGCTCATTTGGTTGTGAAAGGATTTCTCCAAAATGAGGGTTATGATTTCTTTGATACATACTCTCCTGTGACGAGAATTACCTCAATTCGGGTGCTTCTAGCGATTGCTGCTTTGCACAATCTAGAGATTTACCAAATGGATGTAAAAACAGCTTTTCTAAATGGCGAGCTAGAAGAGGAAATTTACATGGAACAACCTGAATGTTTTATTAAACCTGGACAAGAAATAAAGGTGTGCAAACTGGTTAAGTCATTATATGGCTTGAAACAAGCACCTTTACAATGGCACTTGAAATTCGACGAAGTGATGATGTCAAACGGTTTCAAGATAAACGAGTGCGACAAGTGTGTCTACATTAAGAATACTAATGACAAATTTGTTATAGTATGTCTTTATGTAGATGATATGTTAATCATGGGCAACAACCTACAAGTGATTAACGAGACGAAACTCATGCTAAAAAGAAATTTTGACATGAA
>BMAC01000089.1:1700779-1716857 GCA_014905375.1 Phtheirospermum japonicum
ACACAATAGAGATATGATTGTCCAGAACTATTATATTATGCAATTATTATGAACTGTACTCCCTACTGAGCGAGTTGAAAGCTCATCCCTTTTTAAATAATATTTTTCAGGTCATGTGAAATCGGAACGGAAGCGTGGTGGTGACGACGATAGTAAAACTACGATTTAAAGTCTTGAGATTTTGTTTATATTTCAAACTTAATCAATTAGTCGTATTTGAATTTATTATTTTATTTACTCAAATATTAACTATTAAATATTAAATTTATTTGAATGCTATTTATGAAACTTCATTACTAATAATATTATTAATATCAATATTATTATTATTAATCTTTATTAAAGTCAAATGATATTAGATTTATCTACTTTCATTAAAAAGATATCAGCCGGCTTTATTTAATTAAAGTTGTTTGATTTAATTGTATGTTTATTTTTAAATTAACTTAGAATGATTATAAAAAGTAACGTCCCTCATATTACTTTTATTAAAATATAATTACTTCCGCTTGTGTTTCCGCTATGAAAAATTGGGATGTTACAGTTGGTATGTACAAGTTGATAGAAGGAATGGGAGTGAAATCCACATCTTAAAGATGATTGTAGTGGAAAACCAACCATGATGAGTGGAGATCCCACAAACCTGGTTCAGTGGGAAAACTAAACTGCAAGAGTTTGGGTAAGTAAAACTCTACGAACCTATTCCTTAACGCAAAAGTAGAGTTTATAATCTGTCACGTGGTGAGGTTAAATCTCTGATTTTTAATGATTCTTGTGCAGGTCTTTGACTTGAGTATGACAGAATGCTGACTTGAAGAATCACCTATGTAAGCGAGAAGTGAGGGCCGCTTCTACTGAAACTTGTGAATCCAAAGAAGTTGTCCATGACCAGAAACGGACACAAACGTGAGAACGGAAGAATTCTGAGATCTTAGTGTGTTGGTTCTATTGTCTAGTATACACAAAGGGGAATAGTTCAAGAATTATATTCACTAATCCGCCGGTATGCTCGGTAGTATTAACTAAGTAGGGTTCAAGGCCACAAGCCACCTATCTTTATTCTCTATTGTCTCTTAAGGACTGACCTATGTATTTGCATTCATGCATTTCGTTTTTGGAGTTTCTCACTCATGTGGGGGATTGTTATAAATTAGATTTATTCTAATTAAATATTGTAAATTAGATTTATTCTAATTAAATGGTACAGCGATAATTCGTGTTAACGAATTGTATAGGCTCGTTCTACGTGTCGTGTAGATATTTGTAGTCTTTTGAATTTCTCAAATCCATTTATTGGTGAGTGAGAAATGATGTTTGGAAGTTGAATAGGTGTTCTTAAAGCCTTATCGTTTATCCCACATTGATAGTTATCCAATGTGGAAGGGAGTTTAAAAGTGTTTAACTTTTAATGATTGGACATCAAGTGGGCTAGAGAGTGTTGTGGGCTTTGTGTAAACGAAACTCACGCGGGCTCTTGGACTTGGGTTCGCCAGTCCGCCTTCGGCGGAGCCGAGCCCGAGCCCGGACCTCAGACCTGGGTCCTGGGCTCTGGGCCTGGGACTTGGATCTTGGATCTTGGGTCTTGGGCAATTGGTTCGATTGAGATGATCCGTGGGTGGTCCTGGTTCTGGTTCAACCCTGGATAACCTTTTAGCCACGTGTGGGTTTAACACCTGAATCAATTTTGTAACTCCTGACCAATTAGGTCAAAAGTCAGACATTTCAAACGTTTTCAAACTTTTTGAATTCAAACATGCATGTATTTGCACGCTGAACCTGTTCAGGTTCATGCTGTCTTTTGCATCTGGTTTGAATGACTTAATGACGTATTTTTAAGAACGTCATTAAGAGGCTGTAACCTCCCAGGTGTCTACCCCTATATAAGGGTGATAATCTCCCGTTCGTTTTGTTTTTTCCATATTCACAAGAACAACTGAAATCATACTGCATACATAGTCTGCATATTTTCCTTATTTCGTAGCTCATTTCGAATTCAACCAGTTCGCCGTAACTTTGGTTTTTAACGATGCAATTAAACCAAAGACGTAGTCATTTTATCTTTGGAAACGATTTGCCAAAATCGACGAAGCACTACCCGGGCAAATTCATTTTGCGGAGAGAGATTCGTTCTCGACTCGACGTCTTATTTTTCAGTTTCTGTTTTCAGTTCATTTCTTTATTTTCCAGTTTAGTCATTCGCTATTATTGCTCGAATTTTTGTAACGATTTCTAACAAAACACAAATTACAGTGCAGCCTTCTCCTTCTCCAAACGCCGTCACCATCTTCAAGTCGAGCCAGCCACTTGCCATTGGAGCCGCTGCCACCAACCCAGATGGCAGCCCCTTGACGGATCCTCCATCCACTCCCGTCACAAGGCAAATAGCAGATCTGCCACCAAGTCGTCACTCCAAAGTTGCAAAATATACACACTACAAAAGAACACAAAAATACCGACGGAATTTACCGATGGAGTATAACCCGTCGGTAAAAGTTCGGCATTACCGACGGACGTAGCCCGTCGGTGGATTTGTCCGTCGGTAATTTTTTATTTTTTAATTTATTTTATTACCGATGGAAATGGCCGTCGGTAAATTTGTTTTTTTTTTATATTTATTTAATTTAATTTAATTATTTTTTATATATCTTTTTAATTTTATTTATTACCGACGAATATTTTCGTCGTTAACCCCACTTTTATTTATTTTTAATTATTTTTTAATTACCGACAAAAATTACTCCGTTGGTAAATTATTTTTTTATTTGTATTTATTTATTTATTATTTACAATTTTTTTATTAATATATATTATTATTTAGTAATCTATATATTATTAATTATATATATATATATATATATATATATGTGTGTGTGTGTGTGTGTGTATAATATATTTTATATAAATATAATATAATACATTTAACACACACACACACACACACACACACACACACACACACATATATATATATTATAATATATATATATTATATATATATATATATATAATATTATATATAACTATATTTGTATATTGAATATATATTATAATTATATTTAAATTATATAATATATAAACTTATATATATATGTGTGTGTGTATATATATATCATTTATTATTTTTTAATATATTTTATCATTTAATATATATATATACATAATATATTATATATATATATATTTAATATATATTAAATATTTTACATATACATATATATTATTTATATATATATAAATATATTTATATATTAAATATATATTATAATATATATTTAATATATAAATCCATTTATATATATATATATATATATATATATATAATATCATTATAATATAATATATAAGATATATAATATATATGTATAATATAAAAAATATATATAAATATATTATATATGTAGACATATTATAATTATATTATTTATTATATAATTATAAATATGTATATATAATATAATGTAAAATACTTACATGAAATCTAGTTAGCCTAGCCAGTCATGGGTAGGCTTGGAGCGCGAGAGGTGGTGTGTTCGAATTTCAACTACTTATGAGAGGATTTATTTGTAATTAATGAGGGTTGGGCTTGGGCCTAGGGGTGGGTTGGCACACCTCATATAGATTTTTTTAAAAAAATTTATTAAGGTTCGTCGGTAATACCTACGTAATACCGACAAAATTGGTGTCCGTCAGTATTTTACCGACGGAAAAAAAATATTCGTTGATAATTTTTTACAGATGAGAGTTTTACTGACGGACCATTTCCGTCAATTCCGTCAATAACGCCGTTATATTTGGAAAGAGCCGTGATATTCTCAGATTTTTTGTAGTGACAATAAATCTCAAGAACTATTAAGTATATCAGGCTAGTGAGCCGATTCAGACCTAACATCGAGAAAATAGCTGAGAGTGGAGAGGATGAGGGGAGATGGCGGCGGCTGCTGCCAATCTTGATTGGGGGTAGGAGGGAGGCGGGGTGGTGGAGAAAGAGAGGGGAGGGGGGATTTATTTTTATTTTTTTATTTGTTATTCTTTTATCTAACGACAATACGTTTTTAGTTCTATTTTGATTTGACACTCTTGTTAGCCATTTTGGTTGAATTATCAAGTTGTACTTTTATTTCTTTCCGAGATGGTAACTTTGACATCAAAGTTGCAGTCTTAGAGCCCATGAATGTACATGGGGTAACTTCTTAAGAAATTGCTTTAGTAGCTTATTGTGTAGATATAAACACGAGGGTATAACTACTATTTTTTGATCAAAATATTTAAAAAAATATATTTTTCAAAAAAAAAAAAAGTTCTATAAATATCATAATTAGTGATAAAGGTATTGGAAAGCTCTAACTTTTTATTTAATTTTTTGGACGTGCAGTCCAAAGTGGTTGTTAATAATTGAAAAAAACATTAATGTGACACGAGAGAATGAAATTTATTTTCATATTTCAAACGAAAAATGTATAAAACTACTATTATAATTACGACTGGCTATGCTAATATAAGAACATGTACATCGGTTGTCGATTTGGAGCGATGATGACCTCCTCCACGCTTGGGTGATCCTAAGAGAAATGAGGCTCATACGGAAGAAAAATATATGGGCCCTCTTGCATTGATGCAACCAAAAAGATTAGCCCAGCAAGATGAGGTCGCTGAACTCCGAATTGCTTTCTCCGACTTGAACGACTTACAAACCAAAATCGAAGTCGAACAGTCTCGGCGTAGACCCTCCAATACTTAAGTCAGTACTTTTATATGATCATAAACGAGAGCTCAAAAAGTAGGATTAAATCAACTTAAGATGGAAGTGAGTACCGTGCCTTCATTATATAGACAAAAGACGTGTTTCCAACCTAAGGTTTCCATCTCCTATTCACATTATAATTCCATAAATAACCCACCAATTTAAAATTAGAATTTTTCCTTTATACTAAGTTACCATGCTTGCTAAAACTCTCGTGACTCGTCAAGTTATCATAATAGTCATGGGTCAATAATCATACTATACACGTTGGGGCCCATACCATACTAATCATAAAGTCCAGTTCTCCCGGCCGACCTAATTTATAAACGTAACTATCATTTCAGCGTATAAGAGCTTGGAGATCCTTTAAAAGAGCTTGCCTAATCGACCTAACTCGACGTGTATGGCGACCTGGATATTCGATGTCGTATCATGTCTTAACATGAAAAATTATATATACATTTTTAAATTATTTAACTTAACATCATAATCAAATTAAATTATAATATGATGGTATTAGCTAAAAAAAATACTCCCTCTGTCCCACAAAGATAGTTCACTATTCCATTCTCGTCTGTCCCACAAAGATAGTCGAGTTACCATATTTAACATATCATTAATTTTTCATTTCAACATATACCCTTAATTAATATTCTTAAAATACTAGTTTTCTACCTCGTAAGATTTAAAATTGATGATTACAATGCAAAATCTAACTGTTCCAATAAAAAATATACTAATTCCAACACTGATTCTATGAGTATTAATTGACATTAATAAATTTAAGAAGGGTATAATTGGAAAACGCTAACTAAATAATGACTTAACTATATAAACTACCATTTTCTTAATCTGTGTGAAACCAACCGTAAGACCATCAAATTGGGACGGAGGGAGTATTTTTTACAATGTCTCAAAAATTTTTGTTTAATCAATGATTATTATTTAAACTAGTGCTTAACCCGTGCGATGCACAGAACGAATTGAAATGAATGGTGTAAATTCATTCGACTTTAGTGTAATATTATTAATTTATTAATGTAATATAATAACTTAAAATACCCAAGTCACGATTTGGTCAACATGAGCAAGTTTAAAACAAAGGGCGTGGATATACGCATCTCGTTTTACTTATTAGTTCACCCTACTAAAAATGTTATCACAAAAATGTCAATATTTTCCTTAAACCCTACACCCCCAAATACTTCATCTCCTTCAACTCTCCACCACCACTCCACCATCGCCCATCACATCCGCCACTGCCATGGCCGCCGTCTATTGAAGAATATAAACAAAACATGCACACAAAAATACATTGTTGCCGCCGTGACATTGAAAAATGAAAAAGAAGAAAAAAAATGCCTTGAAAAAAGTCGTTCGAACCAAACTTTCGAACACAGAATATATGTTTGAAAAATTAATTCTAACACAATATACAACTGCGAAAAATTGATTCATACACAACATGTTCAAAAAATTGATCTAAACGCCCCCTTTAAGGCTTGTTCGATTTTTTTCGAACAATGTTGTATTGTTCGATCAAAAAGTTAAAACACATGACATATGCTCGAGAAACCAGAGACGAACACCTCTATTTTGCATCTGTTTCTTACCCATTGTCGTCCAAATCCATCACTTACCTTTCACCACCCATCATGTTTTTTCTTCTTCCTGTACAACTAAATAATCTAGTTGGACTTTAGTCGTACTTTGTTGTACGTTTTATTTTAGATATAATTTATATCAACATAATTATACAATTATTAAATTAACCAACAAATAAAAATATAATGCTTGTAATATAAATTTGAAAAAAAAAAAACAATATAAAATCAACTAAATAAATACAAAAAAATATTTAGATTATAAGAATATATTAATTAAATTAAAATTAAAAAAATCACAAAAACCATATATATTATAAATAATATAAAATAAATTCTAAAATATTTTAAAATTGGATTAAAATATTATGAATTATAAATAATTATTTAATAATTAAAAAACAAAGAAATATTATAAAATAATAAAATAAATCATAAAAGAATATGAAATATGTTAAATATATATAAGAAATATATTTTATATGCAAATACTTATCAAATAATTTAAAGAAATGATGAAGATAGTAATAGTTTAAATAATATAAAATAAATCTTATTTCACAATAATTCTATAGAATAAATTAATAATAATTTAAATCTTGAATAATCATTTACTACATCCTAAAAGCAACAAAACACACTTAAAATGTTATAAATAATAAAATAATTAGAAAAATATGAAATTAGTTAAATAAATATAACATATATGTTTTAATTATAAATGGTTCTTAATAATTTCTAAAATGAAATAAAATATAAATATAAATATTATAATATAACAGTACATATGAAATTATTTTGAAATCAGATAAAAATATAATAAAATTATCATTAACTTCTAAATATTTATCTTAAAGACATTAAAAGAATAAATTGGCGATAGTGATAAAGTAAATTAAATAAATATATAAAATTTAATTTTAAATAATTTTTTAATCTATTGAAAGTTGATAATAAAATAATAACAAAGATTAAGAAGTTATAAAATATAATAATATAAATTTTAAAATAGAAAGTAATATACTTAATTAATGTTATATAAAAGAAATCATCTCCTAATCTAGAAAATAAAAAAAATAAATATTGTAAAAATATAAAAAAATACTACAAAAATGAAAAAAGAAATACCAAATAAATGAGTCATCGTATTAAAATTTTAATTGGGGGCCTTTGTACTATATTTATTTTTTTTTAAATCAGCCCATTAATTGACTCAAGATAGCCACTTACTAATTAACCATCAATTCATCGAGTCAGTTGATGAACCCACTTACTAATTAACCATCAAGTCATCGAGTCAGTTGATGAACCCGATAATAAGTTAAAATTTATATATAGATTGAGTTTATACGAAAGTGATTATATAACCAAGAGTAATAAATCATTTATGTGTGATTTCTAATGTTAAATACTTAAAGTCATAGTAATTAGTCACAAATTATTAATATACAAACGTTCATAAATAATTATTTAGTTTAAAAAATTTAAATATAATGTATTGAATTCTTTATATTATGCGATTATATAATTATTTTTTCTTATGCCCACATATAATTTTGATTTCAAATTTTAATCTAATAATTGTATAAAGTTATTTACCTTTCACTTATGTTCATAATATAACTTTTTAGTTTTTTTAAGGAAAAGAAGAAAAAAAAAGTGTCATTGTCAAGTCTGTGACACGTTTAGGATCAAAGTTTGGGCCATCCGAGTTTTACTCGAGCCACATATAGACAATTGAAAGATATGACGCTATTAGGTTTGTCCTTATATCACCTGGTGTGGTCAACAAATAAAATTATGAAAGAAAAGACAAGTTCTTGTTACCGATTATAAATTTTTTTTTTTTTTGTCTTCGTTGCATCAATTTTCTAGTTGTACTCATACTATCTTCTTTTTTCTAGTTAACAAAATTATTAAATGATTTTTAAAATCAAATTATAAATTTATAATTTTTTTATTCATTTTATTTTTCCCCCAATTTTGTTTATATTATATTATATTTCTTGTAATTTTGGATTATTTTTTATTTTTATATTTAGTTAATAATTTTCAATAATTTAATGATACTTTTTTTTAGCTATGAATTCATATTTGATTTTATAATATTAACTATTTTTTGGTTTATTTTTCATTTTTTTATATTTATTAATAAAAATATTTTTAATTTATAATATTAGAAATTTTTTCGGGTTTTGCATATTTATAAACTAATTATTTAGATTTATTTATATATTATATATTATATATTTATATTTTATTTCTCAAATTTCTTACAAACACACACACAGTACTTTTGTAGTTGCTATTATTTATTTTATTTTATATATTTACCAATTTTTTATTTTTATATTTTATTAATAATTTTATAAAATCTAATTATGATTTTTTTTGAGTTAATTTAACTTATTTTATGAATTCTCACTTTAGCTTTATCTGATTGTTGAATTTTTGGTTTTGTTTCATATTTATGAAATAAATATTTATAATTTAATTATAAGTTCTTATACTTTAATCTATATGATTTTATTAATATTTTTAATATTACTTAAAGCATTTGAAAAATATTTATGTTTTACTTTTGTTTTTTTCGTAATTCAAATTTATTAACTAATTATTTACATATATTTATATATTTATTTAAATAGTTTTTTATATTTTATATTATCTTCAAAATATTTATATTATTTTTATTTTTCTCAGATTTTATATATTATTATACATAATTCTTCCGTATATTTAATATTTTCTTTACATAAATTATAATCTCCAAAAGAATATTTACATAAATAATTATATAAATAATAAATATGTAAACTACAAATAGTAAGCAAAATGGGAGGGAAAATTTTAAAAAATATTTTTACAAATACCAACCTTTTTATATAGATATATAGATAACACTACTCTTGCATTTTATTTATTTGTGAAAATCATCAATTACATCGTCATATGGAATATTCTCCAATACTTCTTTCCCAGTATATATGATTACTAATACATTCAACTTCTCTTTACTCACTGCGAATCTAAAATTAAGAATATTCAGATTTTTTTTTTCACATGATGATGCTACAACTACACTCAATAGGTTTTTATGGGCACCACGATCATTAGCAAAATATCAATTCTCAAAGAAAGCTCTAAAACCTTGGCAGATGTTGAAGCTTTACTTGTTTCATATGCACAAGTAGATTTTCTTGTAACATACGTAATTTTAAAATTAGATCAGAGAATCGATATAGAAATATTATCTTTTTTAGATAAATAATCGTTGATAAAGTATTTTTCACTTATTAATTATTGGAGAAATTATCATTTACTACATTCTCACCACCACTAATTGCCATATAATCCACTAACTTTATGTAATCCCATTTAAGTTGTATATTTACCATATACTCATAAAAATTATGTTAAATTGACTACTCTGCCCTAAAGCTCAACATAACAAAAGTATTTTATGAAACGGGATCTACGCAATCCAAATTTTCATAGAATATTCCATACAACATATTTCAAAATATTCCATACTACATATTTTGAAATATTTTGAAATGCAGAATTCCATACTTCAAAAATTCATACTGCATAAGTTAAATATTTCATACTTCAAAAATCCATACTGCATAAGTTAAATATTCCATACTGTTGTCTTATGTTAAATATTCCATACTGCATATTTCAAAATRCATTTTCTAAAATATTTCATACTACTTTTATAGAATATTTCAAAATATGGAGTTGTATACTGCATACTACGTTTTTAAAATATTCCATACAACAGTGAAGTATGAATTACAAATAAATAAATACAATAGCATGGAATTTCAAATGATAGCAATCTAATCATCCAAAAACAACATTTTTCGGTTTTAGTATTCATATAGTATGGAGTTGTATATATACCACACGAAACACAACACATAATTTTGTGACTAATTCAAACAATTTTGTGACTAATTCAAACAATCTAAACACATAAAAAAACATATGCAAACTGTTTATACAGACGCCATCCTAAAATTCAGCCAAAAAATTTCATATGATTTTGCGATTGATTGTGGTTGGTTCTTATTCGCGAGAGAAATCACATCACCCTATATTTCGCATGTACTATTGAATCCTTAGATTTGGTATGTAGTATTAAATTCTTAAAAAATTGAAATAATATCATACTTACACTTTTGTGGTTGGTTACGCAACGCGATGAGAATCTCTGATAATTTGGGTCGAACTCTTTTGAAATTTTGGAAAAAGGATTGAGATGGGGGTATTGTATTAGTTAAAATGGAGTAATTAGTAAGATGAAAATATACAGTACTATTTGGGATAAATTATTTTTTTTATGGAGTATATGGTCAATGCCCCTTAATTATTATATTTAAATATTACCATCTCATCAAATTGTCATTTTTTAGAATTTCGACGTATTTTCGAAAATATGTGATTAACTTCAATACTAAAAGTCTTTTCTTTAGCATAGTTTATTATGAATAAAAATTATTATTCTCTATATTTCTGCAAGACACAAAATTATTTAATTCTCAAGACTTGAATGAAAAAAATAAATCGTTATTGGCTCAACATCCTTAGTTTCTAAAAATGAGAGGGACTTGATGTGACACATGAAGCATGAAGATGAAATGAGAATTCAAATTTCGATTTAAGAAATATTATTATAGATTAGAAAAAAAAAATGCAAAGGTATAATAATCTTATATTAAAAGAATTGGGGGGTGGGGGGCTTTAAAATGGGCTTTAAGTGATCGCCCCTGCTTGCGCGGGGAAATCGAGAGGCGGAGAGTGGGACCCGTGAAAAAATTTTCCAGTTTCAATTTGATATTTTGTTTTTATCCAATAGTTGTTATTAAAGGGTAATTACAAATCCAACGATCTCAATTAATTCCAGCTGCTATTATTCGAAACAAATTAAGAAAAAAAATAGCCAAAAGATAGGGAAAACTATATAATTAAAAAATAGTAAACTTACTTTGTAACTCAAAAATAAAATAAGATAAATAATTAAATTCAACAAAATTAAAGAAATCATAAAAATTTAAATGCAAATCGAATAAATGTGAATAAAAAACAAAAAAAATTATAATTTCGTTAATCAACAAGTGAAATAATTAATTAAATTCAAAATATAAAAAAATTCAAATAACTTGGGAAAAATTATGAATGAAAAACAGAAAGTTCATAATTTATAATTTTCGAAATTCAAGAAAGTCAAATAAATTAAAATACTTATTAGGTTATGTTTTCTAATTCGTTTACTAAAAAAAATCATTTTGTTATGTTTTCAATAAATTAAATATATATTAGGCTTATTAGTATGTTTAATGCACTCATCATTTTATTAAAAACAGAATAAATAAAATAAAATAAAATAATAATTTTTTGCTACTTCTCATCTTCCTTTCAAGTTTCAACTCATTTTTGGAGCTTGACATCACACAACTTTGATATTATCAAAACTAATATGCTTTACTAATAATAATAGATCATGATGAGAAAAGCCAAGACAAAGTTTTGTAGAGTTTCGTCATATTCTTTTATGGTCATAAATGTATAAATATGCCATTTGTCTTTAATATATCTTAGAAAATAATTAAAAAAGGAAAGAAAGAGTTGCCCACAGAGTCCAGCAAATAAACAAAATCATACTAATAAATAAGAAACAGAAAAGGAGTTAATAATTAATATAATTAAAGAGGAGATTCTTGAAGACTTTTGGCATAAAAATATGCTACTAATATTTTAACAACTTCAATACCTAAAACATCCATCTTTAACTTGAAACATTACTACTACGTAGCATACTTAGCCTTATAATCGCTCCACACTTGGTCCAAACTTATACCCAGCAAGTCCTGAAAATACTCGTCCTTATAAACCTCTCGCATCATGTTATTCAAGTCCGCAGTAAACCCATCCCTCAAACTATCGCAATACTCCAAAAAACGGGCCGTCACACCGTACCCCTCGTCCCAACTGTTCCCATCACCGGGTTTATCATAATTGTTAGGATCGTAATAATTCGATTTGACCATAACATAATCGGCCATCCCTTCGGTCAGCCCGCTGGGGGCCGTCCCTTGGCCCGACCACTGGAAAATRTGTGTAATTTCATGGTACAACAACGAAGCAAACCAAAATTGGGCCTGGCCCGGAGGGAAATACTCTTGTATGCTTGCCGCGCTTATGTAAACGTTGTTTTCGCCGGTTTCGCCCATCGCACCATCACTTAGTTCGGTGATGTTGACGGTCAGGAGCGGGACTTGTTTTCGTTCAGCATCCGTGTTTTGTTTGAATACTTTCCAGATGAATAAGTTGATCGTTTTCATSGTTTTGAGGGTGAACGGGATGCCGATCTCTTTGTCAAAGCGGCGGCCGCCCGGGTTGTTGGGGACGCTGTTAACCACTTTGTAATCGCCGACGTCGGCTAGGATCGATGGTGAGAGGAGGAGGATAGAGAGAAGGAGAAAATAGGGGGGTTTGAACATGGCTAATGGWTTTTCTTTTATTCTTTTATTTGAAATTGTGTAATTTTTGGTTTTATTTGTAATTGTGTTGATTTGACAATGTTAGCTTATGTAAGTGTATATATAGGGTAGGAATTTGATTAGCCAGTTTTGGAAATGTTTTCATTACATTAAATTGAATCAACGATATTAATTGAATAGGAATATTGTTAAATAAGATTAGCCTGCATGTAATATTGTTTAAATGTATTTAATTTTTTGTTTAAATGTATTGAATTTTAATTTGGTGAAAATCGAGCTTGATTTTAGTTATATATTAATTGTGGGATCTAATTTTGATAGTGGGATTTGACCGACATATATTTGACTAAGGAATTAAATCGATTTCATTAATGCAAAATGGAAGTRTTTTAAGATAATCGTAATCTGTGTAACCACTGGATGATTTCAGCAATTTCAGTTTCCTACCATAGGTTATTTATTTTTTTGCCGCAAATGCCACAACCAGTGCATAATAATTTTGATTTCAAAAGTATCTAGAAAAGTTTAGCAAAACTCAAATAAAAATAAAATAAAATACTTCAAGTATCTCAACCAAACTAGTATAGTTGGCCGGTGCATAACTCAATATGTAATGAAGAGAATTAGATAGATGAAAAAACTTATATTTATTTATTGGATACAATATATAATATATATTCAATGAAAATTATATTATTTACATATTTTTTTAATTATGATAATCTTTTCAATTTATATGTAGTGTTGTCATGGGATGATTTCAGCAATTTGAGTTTTCCAAAATTAAAATTAACTAGTGTGAAATTTGTGATTTTCGCGGATAAATATCAAAAAAAGATAAAAATTTATCAAAAAGAATTAATTAAGAGTGTGAATTATTATATCAATAAGAAAAAAATGTCGTTCGCTTTAAATTTTAAAATTTTTACGATACATTAGTTGTTTTGTTTACAATTATATCATTTTCATCGCAACAAAGAATTTTCAAACCCTTATACTCCGAACTATCAATATTGTGAAATAAAGATGACTTATGCATTATACGCAAGTTTTATAATGACATTTTTGAAAGATTTGTGATAGTTATAAAAATAAAATAAAAAATCTTAAAGTATAGTTGTATTTTAAACTTATGTGGCGTCTCGTTCCAATATAAAAATCTTTCAAGTTCTGGTATATTTCTATTTACATTACATCATTTTCACAATAAATAATGTTCTAGTGCATATACATGCAATCAACGAGATTAGTTGTTAAATATAGCAAATTACCCTTAATGTGACGTTCAAACCCAAATAAAATCGAAATTGTGAAAATATTAAGGACCCCTTGAGGGATATCAAAATATATATTATAAGGTTATCATATTCATTCGAGAGATGAAATAATTAAAACCGAAATTCTTGTAAATTCCGAAATTATGAGGATTATACTATATTCTTGTAAATTCTGAAATTCTTGTAAACTCCGAAAATATAATTAAGACAGAAATATTATGTCGTTCTAAGAATATATATGCAGTTTAACCCTATGAGGATTATAAATTTTTGATTTTATAAATTAGTATATATTTGGTATGAATATTTTAGTTTAAGTATATAAATTATTAGTATGAGAAATAATTATGAAACTGTTGAAGGAAAAACACAATTAGTGTGCCTTCGTCAATAAGTAACTAACTGATGTAGGACAATTTAGGTATTTGTTATCTTTATGTATTATGCAAATATGTATTTAATACCCCATATATAAAAGGAGTATTTGATGAATAAGAGAACCCTAATTCGACGTCTCTCTTTTATGTCTTCTCCTTATACTTTTCTTTTTACACGTTATCAGCACGATCCTCTGACCTATTAAGAGTGATCTAGAATAAGCATTCATAATTAAAGCAACAATTTCATAATTTTCGTAGGTCGAAAATCTAACCGCGCTGTAAGTTTAAAGAAATATTTTCTCACGTTTCAACCGTTAGATCGTGCTACAAATTTTACAGAACCTTCAAACCCTATTGATTTTCGTTATGAACGGTGGAGATTGGATTTGGAGATACGAGAAATAATATATAAACTTTCGAACAAAATAGATTTTGTTTTTTTGAATCAACAATTATTATGCACTGTTTGTGGCATTTGCGGCAAAAAAATAAATAACCGACCATGTAGGGAAACTGAAATTGGTGAAATCATCCATGGTTACACAGATTACGATTATCTTAAAATACTTCCATTTTGCATTAATGAAATCGATTTAATTCCCTTAGTCAAATATATGTCGGTCAAATCCCACTATCAAAATTAGATCCCACAATTAATATATAACTAAAAATCAAGCTCGATTTTTCACCCAAATTAAAATTCAATACATTTAAACAAAAAATTAAATACATTTAAACAATATTACATGCAGGCTAATCTTATTTAACAATATTCCTATTCAATTAATATCGTTGATTCAATTTAATGTAATGAAAACATTTCCAAAAACTGGCTAATCAAATTCCTACCCTATATATACCCTTACATAAGCTACATTGTCAAATCAACACAATTACAAATAAAACCAAGAATTACACAATTTCAAATAAAAGAATAAAAGAAAATCCATTAGCCATGTTCAAACCCCCCTATTTTCTCCTTCTCTCTATCCTCCTCCTCTCATGAGAGGAGGAGGATAGAGAGAAGGAGAAAATAGGGGGGTTTGAACATGGCTAATGGATTTTCTTTTATTCTTTTATTTGAAATTGTGTAATTCTTGGTTTTATTTGTAATTGTGTTGATTTGACAATGTAGCTTATGTAAGGGTATATATAGGGTAGGAATTTGATTAGCCAGTTTTTGGAAATGTTTTCATTACATTAAATTGAATCAACGATATTAATTGAATAGGAATATTGTTAAATAAGATTAGCCTGCATGTAATATTGTTTAAATGTATTTAATTTTTTTGTTTAAATGTATTGAATTTTAATTTGGTGAAAAATCGAGCTTGATTTTTAGTTATATATTAATTGTGGGATCTAATTTTGATAGTGGGATTTGACCGACATATATTTGACTAAGGAATTAAATCGATTTCATTAATGCAAAATGGAAGTATTTTAAGATAATCGTAATCTGTGTAACCACTGGATGATTTCAGCAATTTCAGTTTCCCTACCATAGGTTTATTTATTTTTTTGCCGCAAATGCCACAACCAGTGCATAATAATTTTGATTTCAAAA
>BMAC01000089.1:1743955-1767179 GCA_014905375.1 Phtheirospermum japonicum
CATATCTTATCAACATCAGTCACAACATCTGTATAATTTTGCATGCATTTTTATCTTTCTTTTCATACTTTATACTAATGCATTGAGTTTGATTGAAAGTGCAATAAGGTCCTCTGTTGCAATGAAAGTAATGACAAAAAGAACCAACCTCTTCGAAATTAGGTGATTGTGGGACTTGCCCGCAGAAACTGGTTTTCTCCCGGGTCCAAAAACAAGAGGCGTTTAACAGCAATTGCTGGAGATTAAAAGATTTAAATCCCTTCAAGGATGAAGAAAATCTGGACTCAAAATGCTCCAATCTTTAAAAATCACCTTCTTGAGAGATTTTGACGTTGTCATTAACTTGGGTTAAGGGGTAAGTTTCCATTGACTTCACCTAGGGCAATGTTGGTTTATAATGTTTTTAGTAATAAAAAGCAACATTGGACCAAAACACTGAAATCATAATGTGTTCTTTTTTAACCTTTTAGGTCATGTTTTTTTTAGGCATCCCGTAGAACATTCATGCTTTGTGAAGATGCCATCTTGTTGTGCGTTATGTTTCTTGTGTTTTTGTCTTACTTGAAATCTCTTAATTTTGTTTTGAATTGAGCTAACCAAGTGTTTCAGTGGAGTTATAATCGGACGGCTGGACAGGTAATAATGAGGTGAATTTGGTGAGTGAAAATTAACATTGCACAAGATAGGTACAACTGTGCTGATGGTTTATTAAAATCATCTTTGTATTTTCGGCCTATTTTGTAGATTAAGTTGTGCAATTTTTTTTTTTAAACATAAGGGATTATGGAAAGAGATAGTGGGATAAGTTGTGTGATCACGTCGCCTTATTCTAGGAGGAGTGGCGCTTTTTACATGGAAATAAAATCGCGTTTTTTTGTGCATAAAATCGGTTGGTGAAATATTTTAGGAATTTCTCTTTATTTTTATTTACCCTCTCTCTCCTTATGTGCAACGGTCACTTTTTGAGGGGATAAAAAGCTAATTCCCTTTTACCGTTTGCCCACTTTTCCAAACCCCTTTCGAATTACAACTCTCAGAATCCTTACCCCTCTCAAATTCTCTCGATTTTTTTGTTCCTTGGTTGTGTGTGTTTGTGAGGTTTTGCAGGATGACCAGCTCTCCACCGCCGTCTGTCCCAGAACTGCCAGAAGAGGTTCGCCGCTCCGGCGACCAGGTTCCGCTGCCGTTCCCAAAAATTGGTGGCCTTGATATTCGTGATGAGATTGGTGGTGGTAGTTCTTCAAACCCACCACTATCAACATCGCCACCACAATCGCCTGCGCTTGTTTCTCTCGCTGCCGTGCCTGTTCCATCGCCTGTCGACGCTACGCCGGTTGCTCAAGTGTTCCCTGGACAGCCCGGGAACGAAATTGACGTCGATAATCCCCCCGATTTAGCTTTTGTGGCTGAAACCTTTGGCCGCGTGGGGAACCCAACCTTGAAGCGGTCTAGGCGCTTGCGCAACATACCACCCGGCGTTGTGCCGCCCGCGGTCCCAAAAAGCAAGGATGGTCCGCGTGCCTATCGAACACATGAATCTCCAAGAGGATGTTGTTGTGGAATCTGACCCTGATGATCATGATTTTGAGTCTACTGCTCCGATTGCCGGAGAGGTGCCGCCGTCTGCTTCTGCTCTTAGTCTGCCGGAGAAGAAGAGGTTTACTCGCCGGAAACAGCTTGTACATAAAGCTGCCAGGAGACCAAGCCTGACGAAAGACAGTGTCTCTCCCAGCCAGGCAAAGGTCAAAGTTTCTCCTGGATCAACTGCTACTGAGTACTCTTCGCCCCCTTACACTGTACTGGACTTTATCACCGGCGAGGTTACAAGTTCTGCCAAGCCGACTGCCGCTGATCCCCCGCCATCTCTAGTTCATGCTACTACACCTGAGTTTGATACAGGTCTTTTCGAATATTCCCCTGACTCATCGTTTGATGTACCCTTGAAAGATATTATTGCTGCATGCAAAGAGGATAAGAAGAAAAAGAAAGCTACTGCAACGGACGATGTTGCTAGTCATGTTGGTAGTCCCTTACAAACATCGCGTCGCTCGCAGTCTGTTTCGTCCTCCCGCACTGCTTCTGTCCCAAGAACCTCTCCTTCTCCCTCGCCACTTTCTTCTAATGCATCGGCTCACTCCCAGTCCTCTTCCGGAACTGCTACTCCAACACCCGAGATTGAGAACATGGAACCCTTTTCGGAGAAGTTTTTAACTGCTGAAGCTGCTGAGTTGTTTGATTCTTATCAAACTCGTCACATGATTGCCGAGAGGAGAGTGCCGGTTGATTTGTTTGAGCGCCACAATCTGATAGCCTACCTCCGATTTCACGGTATGTATTCCACAGTCTCTACTGCAGTACCATTTGTTAGAGACATAGTTCTTGAGTTCTATGCGAACATGCTGCCCTTCATTGTTGATTTGAGCTCTGTGAGTTATGGAAAAGTTTTTGTGCGTGGTAGAGTCTTTTCTTTCACCCCTGATTTGATTGATGAGTTCTTTGAGACTGCACCGTTTCGGGGTGTGTCTAATGCGGATGATATGGATGAGGTTGTGTCTTTTTTATCTGGTGGTATGGTGCATTCCTGGTTTGAGCAATTGCCGAGCACTAGGCTCTCGTCTCTCTATTCTATTATGCATAAAGTGGCTCTTTGCAACTGGGTCCCTTCCAAGAACACCACATGTGTGACTCGGCCTCAGGCCCAGTTTTTGTTTAAGCTTGGGAAGGGTATTAAGTTCAGTTTCGGGCGACATATTTTTGATATTGTGACTAAGTTTGCCACATCAAGGTCTGCCGCCTCGTTGTGTTTTTCCTCTCTTATTTTCAGCTTGTTGAAGAACCAAGGTCTGACGCTTCTACCAGATGATGTGCGCACTGGTGATGCGGATTGGTTTGCTTTTCGAGGCCAACATACTACTGGTGCTAGGGTGCTTGATTTGCCTTGGCAGGCTCCGGTCCAAGCTGATGTTGATAGTGATGTTAGGAATGCTGATCCCAACATAGTTCGTGTTTCTGCACAGCTCCTGCGTGCACATGTTGCCTCCATTGACTTGCAAATTTCTAAGCTACAGGCGCTCCGTTGCTCGCTTTTGGAGGCCCTTTCCCTTTTTAGTCAAAAAGGGGGAGAGGACGTTGACGCGAACATAGGGGAAGACAATGCTGATGGGGAAGATGTTGCTGATGTTGCCGAGAATGAGACTGCTGCTACCGCCGCTGATGCTGAAGATGCTGTTGCTGCCGAAGCCTTGGCAAGCCTTGCTCAAGAGAAGAGGCGGAAGCAAATTCGAGTGCGCAACAAGGCTTTGAAGAGAATGATAAAAATGAGGGAGAAGAAGAAGAGGAAGAATAGTGGTGAAGGAACTTCGACATCTCCTCGACGTTCAAAGAGGATTCGAAGTCAATAAGTTCCTTTACTCTGTTTGTTTTGTGAAGTGTTGGTTATTTTGAACAATGTTGGTATGACTTTTAACAACATTGGGTGTTTTGTTTAGGGGGAGTTAGTATTTTTATTTTTATTTGTGTTTGCGTCTTAGTATTTTGTCCAGAAAGGCAAAAGGGGGAGATTGTTGAGGAATTTATTCTTGACAATAATTCCTATTTTGTTATTTGCCTTTCTTGGGCACAAAATAAGTTAGGAAACTAGATTTAGGATAATATTATATTTCCTAGTTTATGCACAAGACTTTAATTATTCCTATATTGTGTTTAGAATTTGTTTTTAGGATTTTACCAAGTTTAAGATTCTAGGTTGTCTATTTAAGGCACAAGAACTCCTAATACTTGATACACGATTTTTAGAGATTTACGCACGGGATTTTCAAGAAGGACGCAAGACGCAAGACGAAGAGCAAGGAAGGAAGAACACGAAGAATTACTTGGAGCCAACGTTCGTGATAAACAAGATCTTTGAAGTTGCGTGACCGACGAAGAAGATATTGCTATTTCGCCAACAAGTATTTAGTATCAAGTTTCTTGATATTTAATTTTCATATATTACTTTATATTTTGTATTGAACTTAAAGAGAAAGTAATATAGTTTTCGGGTTTGTACACCCAAGTTCACAAGTACTTTTACTTGTGAACTGAGTTTGTTTTATTGTGATCTTATCGTTTTATTCCTCTGCATATTTTTACTTCACTCTGGTCGATGTTGGTAATCAGTGTTGGTTAACATTGAATAACAACATCGTAAAATTGAGACTTATTTTCAAAACCATAGACCTTCTAATTGTACAGTAACCAATATTGATTATCTTTTTGATAATACCCTACTTCTTCAGTGTTTAATTTTTATGTTCTCTTTCTTATTTTTCAAGTACCACAGAACTGCATTACAGGTATGGGTACAACAACAAAGCATTAACGATGACTTCACACAAACACAGCTACTGCATTGTTCCAACAATCAGTTTCACCACACTCAAGAAGCACCATTATATGACGACAACAATGGTAATCCCGAACTACACAACAAATTAAGAAATCTTACTTGAAAAGGCGAGTGGTCGTCTATAGGAGAATTGTCGAGGCACTGACCACCAGCTGATTTCAATCTCCTACTTCAAAGAAGAGAAAATACGAACGGTTTTAGGTTAAACAATCTTTAGTAGAGCAAACGGCGGAGAACAAGAAGATCTACAAAATATGGTTACGCAATTACCTGGGCCCTTTTGAGCGTGTTGAAACCCTAACGGCATAAAAACCTTCTGTTATCGTGTCGCCGGTCAATTACGAGTGCAGACGAGTCGGGAAGTTCAAATCCCGATAGATTGCGAAGTCTCGGTGGAATTAGGGTTCGAGCCTCGGTTTAGGTATTTATGGTGGTGGCATCGTAAATATCTTTTGATGCGAGGGCAGTTCGGTCCTTCTACGTGGCAACTGGGGGTATTTGGGTCATTGCACAAGTGGGATTAAAAGCGTGATTGTTCATCAGGGTAGGCAACGGGACAGAACAATACGAATTTCATGGGATATAGCCGGGCCAGGATTTTTCATCACGTGCGATGAATTTCATAGGATAAAGGGTGTTATCCGGCGTAATACTTGTTGGAAAAAATTCGAGAACAAACAGGGATTGTATGGAATATCATTAAAATTGGAAAAATAAAACAAAAAATGTTATAAAAGTCGAGTCGAATAGAACTCTGTCCACAAGACGAGATTTCCCCAGTAGTGCTATTCGGTTTAGGCAATTCATCCTCAAAGATAAATCGACTTTCGTCTCTGGTTTAACAGCACCGTAAGAAACCAGAGCTCCGGCAAACTGAAGGAACTAAACTTATTCACACAAATTCCACAATACCCGCTGGCCCACTTGATATCCACTTAAGAAATGTAAACATTTTTAAGCTCTCTTCCACATTGATTATCATTCAATGTGGGATAAAGAACAATTAAAACTTAAACAAACGTTCAACTTCAAAACATTATTTCTCACTCACCAATAATTGAATTTGAGAAATTCAAAATGTTACAATTACCTACACGACACGTAGATCGAGCCTATACAATACGTTAAAATAAATTCTAACTGCACCATTAAATTAATTAAATTCAATTTAACAACAATCCTATCTCATGAGAAGCATCAAATGAGGCCTTAGTATACGTGATATCCCTAATGTTAGAATAATGGATCCACCTCCGGTCGGGGTGAATTGAAAAAATAATAATAATCTGGCAGCACAGTACTTGTCTTGCATGCCGCACACGACACAATTCTAAACCTAAATACAGTCCATTATTTTTATATATTTTTTTCAAGAACTTGAATTTTCAGATTCAATTTTTATTAGTGTTTTAGCGGGCAAACTCTAAAGAATATCTCTACATACTCCTTGACCAACATTTTTCCAACGATTCTCTCTAATCTCCTTAGGTTTTTCATTATCGAGATTTACAAAGGAAAGAGGTGAGAGAAATTTGATTTATATTATATAAGTTAAGGGAATATTATTTAGACTATTGTTGCACAATTTGTGAAAAACTATTATTGCACGGTTAACAAATTCTTGAGATATAGATAAGGTTGAGGCTAAGAAATGAAAAGAAATTCTGGTTGAACGGCAAGAATTTACATAGCAGAAACAAACTCACTAAACTGAAAATAATCAATCAATATAATATAGATACGCAGCTATATTATACGTACCCACAAATAATTTATGTAAAAGTATCGTTAAGAAACAGATTACCAGCAACAATAAGTCATAACTACCCATCAAAACGATACTTAGCCTTATAATCAGCCCACAGCTGCCCCAAAGGTTTCCCCGTCAACTCCTCAAAATAACTCTCAGAAAAATCATGCCTCATCTTCTTATTCAACCCCGCCACGAACCCCGATTTCAGCTCCTCGCAATACTCCAAAAACCTGGCCGTGAAATCATACCCCTGGTCCCACCTCTCTCCCTGTCCCCGTTTCGCGAAGCCCGGTGGGTAATAATTCGATTTCAGGATCGTATAATCCGCCACGCCTTCGATAAGCCCGACCGGCGCTTTCCCTTCGCCGTTCCACTGGAAAACGTGCGTCATCTCATGGTGGAGCAATGAGGTAAATTCCCATTTCAAATTACCTTTATACCCCTCCAGGTATATCGAGCTGACATTGATGTTGTTGCCGTAGGTCACGGCTTCAGCTCCGTTGTACTGGTGTATGAAGACTTTGACAGTCTCGACGTCTTTCTGGTCGGTCTCGTTGTACTGCTGGAAAATGTCCCAGATCACACAGTTGATTGTTTTCATGATCTCGATGGTGTAGGAGAGCCCGATTTCGGATTGGAAACGGGCCCCACCGGGGGTGTCTAGGGCGGCGTTGAAGGCTCGGTAATCAACGGCGGATGAGATGAAGAGGAGATGAGGGAGGATTTGGAGGAGGAGAATGAAGATGGCATGGTGTATTTTCATGCTGCAGGGTTGGGTTGGGTTTTGCAAGATTAGAAATGAGTGGGGTTTTTAGGGTGAGAATGAGTTTGCCTTTTTTTAATTTTTTGCAAGTAATCTTAATTGTTTATATCCGGATAGAGATTAATTTGGTGAGCCACCTTCAATGACCTTTTTTATTTTCGTACACATGGATGTCAATGTTTGAATTAAAATGAATTCTGATGTGCACGACCAAACTCGTAAAGTCAAAATTGTGTGTATAAAAGAGATAATTTTGCAAGAGCAACGATGATGTAGGAAAACGAAATTATGTTGGAAATAATGCATGCACTCCTTATTTATTAGGATTTTCATATACTTGTTGAAGCCATATGACTATGTGGATAGATTATAGGTATGATTAGTTGAATTGATTTTTGATGATTGATAATTGATATTTCATAGCGCCTAGCTGATTTTAAAATATTATTAGGTATTTCTATTTTTATTTTATTTCATTTCATTTTAAATTTTTTTGAATATATATTACTTTTTATTCCATTGTATGTATTTATTTTAATAATAATAAAAAATTATTATTATTATTATTATTTATATCACGGTGGCTTCCCCTACTGCCGCCACCACCAGGTCGACCAAAAAAAATCGGTAAGTTTTTTTTTTTTTTTTTTTTGAGAATAAAATGCTTGCATATGGCCAAGAATCAGCTACTAATTAATTTTTCTCCAAAAAATATGTTACTATATTTCCGAGATTTAGGTTAGTCGAAAACTTTTCCGGCCATAATTTTTTCAACAAGTTCGTCCTTCAACTAAAATTTCTTACGTTATGTGCAAATATTGTTATTTATTTCTTACTTATTAAATTTTTTTTTTCTTTTTTTCTTTTTTTTAACAAATTATCTTATTTGATAGCTAAATATTATTATGTATTTTTCTTACTTGATACAACAATGTATAATTTCTTACTTGATGATAACAAGAAAATCTTATTTTATAGTGAAAATTTATTACTTTATATTCGAAAAGGTAAGAAATTTTTTTATTTTATATCACAAAAAACAAGAGAATTTCTTACTTTATGTGCGGAGAAAAACAAAGAGAGTTTCTTAATTTTCTTTTTAGTTAATTTTTTTACTTTATGTTTCGAAAAAAATTTGCCCAAAAAAAAAACTTTGAAATTCCGGAAAAAAAAATTGTCAAAAAAAATCGCCACTGGTGGGTTGGTATATGTATTTTCTTTCTTTCTTTTAACAAATACATGATACGTATTATAGTGTTTTGTACAATTATCTCAAAATGCAAAGTCTATTCCAAAATGAGATGTACAAATAATTACATATCTCAATATTTTTTTGCCAAAATTGGAAAATATAAATGTCAAGCCAAAAACTTAGGAGATAGAGATAATACTCTACATACTTTCAATAAAGAAACTATAAAAACAAACTTAACTACAAACTCGGGTATCATAGTTTTTCGGGAGTTTGTAAAGAATTCTTAGGCTGCGCTTGACTATGTTTTTCTTTTGAGAAAAATTCTGTAGATTTATAGGTTTATGATTATTAAATAAGTATTACTAAATAGATGTTAAGTGTAGTGTTAACAGCACCAGAATTAACACTAAACAGTATTTAAATAATAAATAACGGAATAATTCATAAAAATAAAAGAACATAGCAAATTAATTTCGTTCGTAAGCAACGTGCTTACGAAATGGGTATACAAACCTGAAAACTATATTATTTCAGTTCGCTTAAGATCAAATAAAAACTTATAAAGTAATATATGAAAAGATTAGAATCAGCACTTGATACTAAATATTTGCAGTCACGCTATGATGATCTTCTCCGTCGGTTACGCAACTTCAAAAATATGAATCGTGGATCGTGGCTTCAAGTCTGACTTATACTTGTGTTCCCTGCTGCGTGAAAGTCGTTATCTTTACATGGCTGCTTCTGCTCTTATCCCTACCTTGATAAACAAGCTAACTAACCTAAACTCTATTCTAGAAAATAAAATAAAACCATATAATTTCCTAATATTTTGTGGCCAAAAAAAACAAATAACAACAAAAGGAAACTAAAATAATTGTCGGGAATAACATTCCCAACAAATTCATTTTGAAACTACTTTTTTAAAATGCTTAAATGTTTATGTATTTAACTCACTTTCAATTTTGTCTCCCGCAATTATTTTAATTTATTTTTTAAAATAAATTATTCAATCAAAAATCACTATTATACAGTTTTTTATAAGGAACTAATCAATCATTTTAACCATTATTTTATATTCACTCACTCAAAAAACTTTAACTAACCAATCATTTCAACCATTATTTTATATTTTTTATATTAAATTAATTTTAATAACTACATTTTGTTTCATATGCATTCACCCACTTAAAAAATATTTATCTTTATTAAGAAATTTTTTTCACTATTTTCTCTCATTTCCAAAATTTTTAAAATAAAAACATAAATAATTGCTCCCTTAATCTCGTACCAAATATATGCCAACCATCAATACAAAAAGATAGCAAATCCACACCAATCAAATTTGGACATTCAAATTACGAGCAAGTTCTAATGTTAAACTTAGAGCATATTCAATGTCAGCATCTTGTTGGAGAATGAATCGTGTCGAGTGACAACTAATAAGTGTAATAGAAATACACAATATTTTAAATACAAAAAATGTTTTCAATGCATAATATTAAGAAACCTTGATGGTAAATAGTATTCTCTCCGTTTTAAAATAAGTATCATTTTAAATACTCAATTTTATTACAAATTAAGTATTATTTTAGAATTTTTTTTACCACTTTATTCCAATTTTATCCCCGCTTATTTTAAGAAATATAAACAAATTATGGTAATAGAATAACTAAAGAGAAATAATGAAAATAATTAAATGAGAATATTATTAATTGATTGAGAATTTATTGGTCAAATATTATATTCTTTAATTTTGAATAAAAACCAGTGTTCTAAAAATCGTTAGCGGCTGCTAGGCGTTAGGTCAGCGCCTAGTGCCTAGGACGCCTAGGCGGGGATTAAGCGGGGCCTAGGCGGGGCCTAGAATTTAAGAATAAATACCCTGATTTACAATATTACATCCAACCATTTAATAGTTAAACATACTACTTGTTATACAATAAAGTATATGACAATTCAAAACTAAAAGTAATAATCACAAGTTATTACAATTCACAAGTTTAAAGCTATTATTCGATACAAAATTCAAAACAACATAGATACATTAGTTCATTAGTCAAATAAAAATATCATAACATATATTAAAAAATTAAAATAATCAAAAAGTAGGCCCAAAAACGACGTCGTTTCAGGCCATAAAAATTGAAAAAAAAAAACTGGCCTAGCGCCTGGAGCGCCTAGAGCTCCCGGCGATTTCTTTGGCTAATTTTTGAAAATCGTAGGCGGATTGGTGGCGTCTAGTGCCTAGGCGGGCGCCTAGGGCGATTTTTAGAACAGTGATAAAAACTCTAAAACGACACTTATATTAAGAAAGTGGAGAGTAGAATATAATGTGGATATTCCATATTATATTTTAGCATTAAATATTAAATATATAATCACAACATTAATTACAGCATGTGCATCGAAAAGAAAAAAGAAAAAATAAATGTAATGCGGTGATATGCCAAATTTGTTACCATCACATTGTACTTCGAGATACTCTTAAATACAGCACGGATAGCTAAATCATGGGATGAATTTGATTATTAAGCTAATAAAGTAACAGAGTTCCATTTAATAGTTGGATTATTGAACAACATTGGAGCCCATAAACTCAAAACTGAAAACAAAGCCCCAGGCAAGTATATCCTGGCAAAACCCAAGCCCAAAACAGCAAAACAGAACCAAAAAACAAAATTCCAGTGAGGCATAAAAGCAAACAGTTGGTGTGCACGAGTCAGACTGATCATCAGGCAGAACAAATCTCCTTCAGCTTTCCCGCCACAGATTCATCCACAGAGTACTGAAAATCACCATTCCAACCCAACCATCAGAATTCAATTTCAACATCTACATATATATATATATATATATATGAATAGAGAGAGAGAGACGGAGAGAGGTGATTAGAAAGGCAACCTTGTTGAGAACCCAGAGAGAGTGCATGTAAGTTCGCTTGAGAAGTTCGTTGAGGGCAGAAGCGTCATCGGGGTCGACGTCTCTGTAGTTGACGAAGTTTTCGCGCGCGTATTTGGAGTAGTAAGCCCTCGTGTCCTCCGGCAGCCGTCTCACCAGCCTCAGCACCTCCCCATAGGCTCTTAAGGCCTTCGGCATTTCTCTGTAAACCATTAGTCACCTCACCTCAATCAGTTTTTCTTTTTTCTTCCGATTTTGTCGGCGGGTAAGAAATTGGAAATTTGTGCTAGTGCGGAAAGAAAAATTAAACGAGGAGCAATATAGGTTGACCTTTGCTGGGCCAGTGGGCCTATTGGGCTGGATCTTACTTGAGAAAAGACAAGGCCACCAAATAATCGTCAAAAATAAGTGGACTGCAAGTTTATTATTTATATATATATTATTGTTGTTGTTTTTGAAGTAGAGTGAAACACACACTCACATGAGGTGGAAAACGAATCAATTGCTACGACAGCATAAGTTTCAAGTTTATACATTGAAGTGTAAGATTGATCCCGCTACTTTATATTTCATGAAATACTAATTCAATGTGTGTTTTTTTTCGTAATTAAGCTAGTAATTAGTGGTGTTGATGCAACAACACTTTTGGGGACGACAAGGGGATCAGATTTCTGTTGGGTATCCCTAATTAATTCTCAAATATGTGAAGATCTCAAATTTGTCTTCCAATTTTTTGAGGATCAAATTTTGATGAAATTATTTAAAATAAATTATGGGTCAAGTAATTCCCCATATCCGCCTACTTTCTAAATTATACTCTTGTGTGAACACCAAAACCGCACAATTGTAAAAAACATTAGTGATTGTTTTGGATAACAAGTTTCATATGGATATATATCGATCTTTAAATTTCTTTAATGTATATAGATCTGTAGATGTACATAATTTTATTCCACAATTTAATTAATCTAAATTCGTGGTATCAAATCTACAACGTAGTTGAACTGGGAACAACTAGATTTAAATGTAAGTAGCTCACGAGTTCCTCATCGGTCACCTGAGACTTGTTCAAAGCGTGCACTGCTCTAAGCAACATATCAATGGCTAGTGATTCTTAGACGTTTAGTAGAATGTATGTCCATTGGTCATCTTTAACCCACTCCTCTCCTCCTTATTCAATTTCCAATGAGCATCTCCAGCAATGCTGAAAAATAGCGCTGGACGCTAATTTAGAGTTGGAAAAGTGCTCCAACAATGCGCTAAATTCTGCGCTATTTTTGTGGATTTGTACAGTGCAGCGCCAGAAATAGCGCTGCACTATTTCTGCGCTATCTATTTTTTTTATTTAATTTAATATTTATATTTATATCTTTTTTATGTAATATTTTTTTTTTTGAATTTAAGGTAATATATATATATATATATATATATATATATATATATCCTCTTTTTATGTTATCTTTTGTTAAATATGTATTGTTTTTAATTTAATGTAATATATATTTAATGTAATATCTTTTTTATGTAATATATATATTATTTTTAATTTAATGTAATATAATAATAATAATAATAATAATAATAAGTGTAAAAAATTAAAAAAGACAACACATAAAATTACAATCTAAAATGTAGAAACATAAAATTACCAATACATGTTAAAATTATTTATTTAATATTTATCCAAAAATGCAATAACTTTTTAATAAGTATTATTTTGTCAATTTTGAATTAAAAATGTAATATTTATTTAATAATACCTTACAAAATAATATAAGATTTAAAAAAATAGAAATAAAGAATATACTGGAATATTCCTTTTTATTGCAAACTGCTGGAGTTGTTGTGCAGATTTTACACTATTTTAGTGCAGATTCTGCTGTAAAATAGTGCAAACTGCTGGAGATGGCCTAAGTTATTAAATTTTGCTCCTCATCTTCTTCCCATTTTATCTCATTTATCAACCCTACTAACAAATTTAAGTTTTATGGCATATTTCCCACTTACTTTCATTTATTTTTATATATTTATTATATTCTGTTTAATTATTTTATAATTTTATATATACATGTATATATTCTCAATTTTTCTTATTATGATATTAATTTATAATACTTCAAAATAGATATTGTGGCGACATCTTATTATAATTAAAAACATTACAATAGTAAGGTGATAATAGAAAACACTACATAAGAAAAATAATAGAACAAAAGAGAAAAAAAATAAAATATACAAAAAAAGAAAAAAAAAATACGACAAAGACAAATGTCCGACCTTTTATCCGATCTCGTCTCTGACCTTTTTTCATTTGACCATATTTCCAACCTTTTCTTCAACCACTTACCCGACATTTTGAATACATATAATTTAAATATAGATATTTTTATTGTGTTTATTATATATTCTAACTTTTACTAATTATATATATAGACACACATATGATTAAAAACATACAAAGAAAAATGGAATAAAAGAAGAAATCAACACACACACGTCAATAGAGAAAGAAAGAAAAATTTATCTTTTCCCTTTTCTTTTTTTCCTTCCCCTCGGCCCCCAAAAAACCCCTCCCCATCTCCCCTACCCCATTCAAGTTGCTCTGATATAGCCAAATTGCAAAATTGGTCAATTAAGTTTAGGTGGTATCAACATGGTCTTATAAAATTTGCTTCGCAAGAAAGGTATGTAATTATAAGGGAAATCGTTAAATCGTACCCCAGGTTGAGATCCATTTGTATATTAGTTCTTCATTCAATTTTAAATCAAATAGTACTTATATTTTGTTAAATAGTCCAAAATTGTGATATGAATATACCACAATACCCTTACTATTAAAATAACTAATAATAATAAGGGACAATTCTCGTATAGTTCAAAAGGGAAACATTCTTTCCTAAACAATCCATTAAAAATATTAATTTTCTATTTACTCATTAATTTTCCATTTAATCAAACTTAATACATAAGTGTACAAGTTTACCCTTACTGCTCAATTTTATTTTATTTTTAATTTTCTTTTCCTTTCTTCCAGTTTTTTAAAATAAGATTCATATTAATTTTATACTACCCATGTTTTCAAGTAAAATTAATATTAGTTTTATACTACCCATGGTCGAATTCCATACTACCCATGTTTTTAAATAAAACTCAGGGTCAATTCATATATAAACCATTAGTGAAATATTTCTTTCAAAATAGTTAATTGAAATCTCTAACTTCCCACTTAATTCAAAATATAATTTCAAGTTTTATTTTATTTTTCCTTTCAAGTCTAATTCATCCAAAATTCATACTATTGTGTATTAATTTCATACTAACCACCAATCTTGGATAATTATAATTCAATACTATATAAAAAAATGCATACTACATTTAGAAATTATATACTACATTTACTATATTGAGAAATTAATTTCATTTTAGAAATTATATACTACATTTACTATATTGAGAAATTAATTTCATACTACTCGCCAATCTTGGACAATCATAATTATATACTACATAAAAAAGAGATTATATACTATATCGAGAAATTATATACTACATTGAGAAATTAATTTCATACTACTCATCAACCTTGGATAATCATAATCTAGACTACATCCAAAGAAATCATACTACGTTTAGAAATTATATACTACATCGAGAAATTATATACTATATTGAGAAATTAATTTCATACTACCTATCAATTTTGGACAATCATAATTCTATACTACATAAAGAAAATCATAGATAAGTGAGATTTCATCGTCATTTGATTTTGAATTGAGAAATTGAGGTTTTGATTATTGATGTTAGATTTGAGGCTTTCATCCATTTATTATGGGAATTTAATGGGATTGTCATTTGTGAGTGTGTGTGGACCGTGTAATGGGGGTGCTAACAGAGAAAATGAAGGGAAAAAAATGAAAGAGAAAGAGTCAAGGGATGATTAGGGTGGACAATATTAATGAGATATATATCGATTTTTTTTGTTTTGTTTTTTTATTGTTGCTGCAAGGGGTATTCTAAATATTTTAGGTATAATTTGTGATTTAATAGGATAGAAAAGATTTAATGGGAAAAGAATAATCTTGTTGTATTATATAGGAATTTATGTTTACCATGATGTATTATATGGAAATTATCCCAAATAATAATAATAAAATGGGGCCACCTGCTGCCGCCGCCGGAAAATTTTCCGGCGAGATTTATTTTTTTTTTGTCCAGCAAATATAAAGTTATCCGCCGGCCGTCGGAATTTTTTTTCGTTCACATTTTCTTTTCCTGATCATCTGAAAATATTTTCCTGCTGCCGAAATCTATTTTCGGCTTTTTTTTTTCCTGCCCAGAATTTCTTACTGTATGTCTGAATTTCTTACTACATGTCCATGGAGTCAGTGCAGTCAGTTTTTTTTTTCAACTCAATTGTTTTTCTCACTATATGTCTGGATTTTTTACTATATGTATGTATTTCTTACTATATACATTTCTTACTATATGTCCAAACATTTTTTACTTAATGTCCAAAAAATAATTTCGGTCATCGGAAATATTTCTTACTATATGTCCGAATTTCTTACTATATGTAACAGGTTTTTTAATTTAATATCCAAAAATCCATATTTGATGACAAAAAGTATTTTATTTGATTACAAAAGTTTCTTACTTTTATGTGCAAATGTTGTTATGTATTTTTTACTTATTACACACTTTTGTTTTGCCAAAAAAATAGAAAAAAATTCTTACTTAATAGCAAATTATTATTATGTATTTTTTCTTATTTAATACAAATTATATATTATTTTATAGTAAAATCTCATACTTTATATTATATCCTTTAAAGTAAGAAAGTTTGTTATTTTATATTCGAAAAAGTAGGAAAAATTCTTATTTTATAGTGAAATTTCTTACTTTATTTTCTAAAATAAATATATTTTTAATTTATGTTCAAAAATAAAAAGAAGAAATCTTACTCTATAGTGAAAATCTCATATTTTATGTATGAAAAAGTAAGAAAGTTTTTTAGTAAAAATTTCTTACTTTACAATTAGATTTCTAACTTTATATTTATTGGGAAAAAAAAAATTCTCGCCAGAAAATTTTCCAGCGGCCTGACAGCAGCGGCGGTGGGGGTGGCCGGCGGGAGGTGGTGGTGTATTATTTATTGATATTATTATTATTATTATTATTATTATTAGGGGTAGCCTTGTAATTGTATATTTATGGTTGGACTATTTGATATTTTGTGTAATTAATCATAGTATTTGATAAAAATATTTTTTCTTATATAGTACTTGGCAATTGACCCTAATTATAAATATATCATAAAGTCTAGCTGGTCCTAGTTTTCTTGATTTTGAATCACATGTGCAATTACTAATTATTGGTAAAATTAGAATTAAAATTCGATGTTTATACAGTTTCAAGACGATTTTGCAAAATGTTTGCTTAGGTATCCAAAATTGATCACTTAGCTAATTTGTAAATCGAGCAATTGGTAAAACTATTTTACCGCTACCCTAAAATTAAACGACCAAATTTGTTGTTTTATTCATCACTATAATATGAAAGTTTTTAGAATATTTCATAGCTCATGTTACATAATATTCTCTATGTTTAGAATAATGACGTTTCAGACTCAAACATCATAATTAGAAATTAAATGAATTGACTAATTACTTTCGTAACTCACCAAATCATTAACTAACTAGAATAGTTCGATAGATTTGATCGGTGACTCATACCAACAAGGTGCATCTTTTTTTGGGATGATTTTATTTTTGGTTCACTATATTGGTCACATTCCATAAAAAGTATGTGATATTGACTATCATCAAACAACGTCTGCTAAGTTGGTCAATTTATCAAAAGAGGTCAAAAAAAATCCGAATTTCAAGTTTTTTGGAATGCGGCCAATATAATGGACCAAAAATGAAAATTCTCTTTGCTATAATTTATATAGCATCTTCACAAGATTAGCACTTGAGACAATCATTATTAGTTTTTTGCTTCTTGTTGCACTCAGCCTTGTAATGGTCTTTCTCGACACAATATAACAAACTCTATTTTTCTTTTTGTTGACAGAAGAATTAGCATTTTGAGACTTTCTCTTTTTATATTTAGATTTCTTCCCATCAACCAAATTCACTTTAGGATCACTATCAAATTCTTTCTTATGACGGACCTAGCACCTTCTTCAATTCTAAGATGTTTTAAAACACTAGATATAGTCAAGATTTTAGAAGTATGTAACAATTTCTTTTGATAATCATTCCACGAAGATGGTAATTTTGCGATTATTGCTCCTACTTGCATAAATTAATAAATTCCTACCCCATAATCTTTAAGTTTTGAAAAATCAATTGAAAATTATTAATTTTGGTCCATGATCGAAGAAGGAGAACTTGAAAAGCAAACGAGTCAGGTGATAGAGTGACCTTGGTTCGTAAGTACCCCTCTTTCTATCTTGTAGTAGTCAATCTACGTTCTAATCCCTTTTGAAAGAAGATCTAATTTAAATTCAAAATACTTTTTATAAGAAATATATATGTTTAGTGGATAAGCCCGCGTAAGCGCGAGTATCCAAACTAGTAAGAAATATATATCTGCTCCTTGATTCTGAGATGCATATTCATGCTCCAAGGTTGTCCAAGTTTCCCTCGAACTTTTGACAGCTATAAATAGATCGTACAAAATGTCTGACAGGGTGTTAAGAATATGACCCCTACTCAAACTTCATCTTCTTGGCGTTTCTCACGTTGTCTTTTCACATCGTCGAATTCGTCGTCTTTTGGTGGAGGTATGTCCGGAAGATCTGGGTTTAGGACATTGGCAACCTTCAAAGCAGTGAGGAACACTACAAAAAAATCGCAATTTTTGAGGGATTTTCCCCTCGATTTTAAGGGAAAACCCCTCGGTTTTGGGCAAACCGAGGGATAAACCAAGGGAACATTTCAGAATTTTATTTCAAAGGAGATATTTCCCTCGGAAATATGAAACCGAGGGAATTCCGAGGGATAGATTCCCTCGGAATGTTCTCCGTGCAATCCCTCGGAAATTCCAGGGAAATTCGAGGGAACGGTTCCCTCGGATATTTTATATTTTCGAGGGAACAAAAACCCTCGGAAATCCGAGGGATCATTTTTCCCTCGGAAGTCCGAGGGATTTGTTTCCTTCGGAAATAGAAAAATCTGAGGGGCAACAAATCCCTCGGAACTCGAGGGATTTGTTGCCCCTCGGATTTTTCTATTTCCGAGGGAATATCCCCTCGGTTTTGTTTTTTTTTTTTTTTAATATTTTTACTTTTCGAGGGGTTTTTCCCTCGGATTTAATTTTTAATTTTAATGTCTGTTCAATTATTAAAATTCCCAAAAATTTGAAAAAAGTAATTAAAGAAAAGACAAATAAATAAACCAATCATTATAAAAAAATATTTAAAAATTTAAGAATAATTACATACGTTCGATCGACACAGTAACAAAGTTTATATGAACCGTAAAAATGTTCTATGGATGGGGAGGGGGGTACTGCTGATGGGGAAGGGGGTACTGCTGCTGCTGATGGGGAGGGGGCAACTGCTGCTGGACACGAGCATACATCTCAGCCATCTGGGCCATCTGGGCAGCCATGCGCGCCTAAAAGTCCTCCTGCTGCCGGCGCTCCTCTGCACGTTGTCGCCTTTCCTCGGCTGCCTCCTCCGCACGTTGTCACCTTTCCTCGGCTGCCTACTGCTGCAACGCCTCGAGCTGCGCCATCTGAGCCTCGACCTGCGCCTCGAGCTCTCTGATCTGACTCCTATCAGCCTGGGAGGAGGTGGAAGAGCCGCCCTTCAACAAACCCTTCGCAGCAGCCACAATCTTCCCATACGCACCGGTGCCGTAAAGCCGTTCCTTGCTCAACCCGGCGACGCCGAGGAAAACCTGGTCCTGGTCAACCTCGTTACTCTCCTCCTGGGAAGACGCACGTTTCCTGTTCCTGGGTCAGATGTCGCTCGTACTCCTCCTGAAATACAACTCGTTATTAAAATTTTACGTTAAAATCAAAGAATAAGTTAAAAATAAGAAAGAGACTCACACTAATAAGACTAGATCTCCTATCGATAAACGCGCCGTCTTTCTTTTGGTGCGTGCGTTTAAAAATATCGTAGCACGTAGCCGGCGAACCCGTCTCCCGCTCCTGTATTCAAATAGAATTTTCAAATAATTAACATTAAAATTAAACAAATAAATATTATATTATTATATTCTAAAATTACTTACTATATCCAAAGCATAGTTGATAGTAGATCTAACACCCCCCGTGTGCTTCGACATCCCAGTACCCAGCCCAGCAGGCTCGCTCCTCCTGTTCTTGCTGCACTGCTCGGATTTCTTCTTGTTCTCGGGCTTATCCCACTCAACCTTCGAAACCCTAGTTGAAACGGATGATATATAAGATACGATATAAATTATATGTTATAAATAAAAAATTCTAATTTAATAAGAAAACACATAAAAGAATCGTTTACCTATAGACCTCCGCGGTCAGGCACTCCGGCAGACCACCACCATGGGAGGCAATATGCTGCTTATACTCATTAAACTTCTTCCCGCAAAGATCCCCGATCATCGAAAAAAATACCTTCCGTATGTCTTTCTCACTATACTGCTTCGGGTCCCAATAACAAATATCCTGCAAAATAAAACAATAATTACAATTCAAATTGAAACATATGATTGTGTTTTTACGGTAAATACTAACAAATTTGGATACAAAATAATAATTACCTTAAACATCTCCCACCAGAACACCTTAATCTCCTTCGGGACCGCCTTATAGCACCACCCGGCGGGATGGAGATCACTCTCAAAGATCAAACGGAGTATAGTGGACACCTTGCCCCCTGTGCTATGTAGCCTGTATTCAATTGTGTTTTTATTTTTTTCCCTCGGTAAAATTTAATCATAATGAAAATTATGATTTTAAAATTATTGGTTTACTTACTTCGCCCCTGCAATATAAACTTGAGTCATACCCATCTGCGGTGGGACCAACTGTCGTCGGGTCCGTGATGTACCCACGTCGGACGGGGTCTGTGATGGTGTATGCGACGTCGGGGTCTGCATCGTCGGATGATCACTACCGAGACCCATGTAGTCGGTGTCGAAATCAGCTAAACGATGAGTCAATCCCATATCTGATCGACCGACGCTACCGGATCCTCGATGCAACGGCATCTGATAAATTTATTAGATAATAATACGAGTATTTTACATAATACCAGTATACAAAAAAAGTAGTTATAAAAAAGTGTATTTTACAATAAGAATAAATTACATATATTTCAACCAAACTAATCACTTTCGCTATTAAATGTATCATCAAGCTCATTTTCATCCGTATCTTGATCGGTAAGTAACTCTTCTTCTGTATCATCATTTGTCTCGTTATTACCAAGTTCCTCCACGTAATTATCATTGAGGTCGTGCAACTGAAAATCGACTTCGTCGAGTTGAATCGGACGGCGTGTATCTATAGCTTCCTCTTGAAATGATTCTTCTGGTAGAGGCTCGATAAACTCAACATTTTATCTCGTCTTGATCTTACACGTTGCCCACTAGTCCAATTTGTCTCGTCTCAAGCTTGGGTATGCACAGTAGTATACTTGTACAGCTTGGGAAGCAAGTACAAAAGGTTCATATCGGTTGAACCCTACGCTTATGATTGATATCGACAATCTTATAATTTGGATGGACTTTTGTGCCTGCACTTGTTGGATCAAACCATTCGCAATTGAACAATAGTGTGTTTTTTTTCATTCGGCCGGTGTATTCGAGCTGCACAATTTCCATGAGACGGCCGTAATAATCATATTCGGTGGCCCCAAGTTGACCCTTTAATACATACTCCACTGCTCGATGTTGCTTTGTTAGATCCGTGCTCCAATGTGTGAAATCTATAACCATTTATCTAATATTCGGTATACATTTTCACACATCTTGATGGACCCTCAGCTAGACTCCTAATGTTCTCATCGATCACATTGTTCGAACGATCTCTAGCCTATGATATTGACAAATTATTTTTAATTTTGGAAATATATTATATAAATAGATACCATAATTATATGATATGCATCTCGGTATCGAACGTCTTACATAATGTTTGAACCAATTGGCAAATTCATTTTCCAATTATTCGTTGATCCGATCTTCATTAATGTTTGGGTGGAGACGTTGAATGCTATTCGTGTAAATACTACATATAACGTTACACAATTGAGGAAAAAGGTATTAGTACATTTATGTATATGTATAAATTGGAATGATTATTCATACCTAACATATTCTTCGACCTCCACAGAATTTAGCAACACGTATATCCTTGCGGTTTTGTATTCTTTTTCGCTTAGAAATCTTTTTCCCTTTGTACCAAACGTCTCTCCACATTTTTTAAACACCGAGGGAATTTCATCGCCGTCATCGACACAATTYTGACCGTCGTCATTTCTAGGCATATTTGTTCTTTTAGTTGAAACGTGATCTTCAAAATAGTACGAACTAAAATTTGAAGCCTCGTCGACCAGATATGCGTTTGCTATCGACCCTTCCACACTCGCCTTATTTTTCACGCTGTTCTTCAGTTTGTGAAGATACCTCTCGAACGGGTACATCCATCTATACTGTACGGGCCAGCAATCCTCGCTTCATACGCAAGATGAACGGGCAGATGCTCCATCGAGTCAAAAAAACTTGGAGGGAAGATCATTTCCATTTGGCACAATATTAACGGAATGTCACGCTCAAGTCGAATCATATCTTCGGTGCGAATGACTGTTGATGTGAGATCTTTGAAAAACAAACTCAATTCGGTTAGAGCCTTCCACACGTTCGGAGGAAGCAGTTCACAAAAGGCTATTGGTATCAACCTCTGCATGAATACATGACAATCATGACTCTTCATCCCGATCAAACGAGATTCCTTCTTGTCGACGCAACGCCCCAAATTTGATGCGTACCCATCTGGAAATCGAAGAGATTTCACCCAATCGCAAACTGCAGCTTTCGACGGCTTGTCAAGTGTGTAACAGGCTTTAGGACACTTTCCTGACCCATCTGGCGCCAACTCTGGGCGATTACAATACTCATTCAACTCTTCCCTAGATTTAAGCGTGTCCTAGGTCTTCCCTTTGATATTCATCACCGTATTGAAAACATTGTCAAACACATTCTTTTCGATGTGCATAACATCTAAATTGTGACGAATTAGATTTGTCCTCCAATATGGCAGATCCCAGAAAATGCTTCATTTTCTTCAACCAGACTTTCGGGATATTTGCGCGTTAACTCGTGATGAATCTAGTTCAGTGACTTTCAGAAGCCCCAATCTTTCTATTTCTGCCAAAACTTCTATCCCTGAGCGCACTTCCGGCGATGGAGTCTCAACAGATCTTCTTTTTCGAAATCGTCGTTTATCTTTTCTAAAACGGTGATCATGCTCAAGGAATTTTCGGTGATTGTCGAACCATGATTGCTTCCCACTGCACTTAAGAGTGAAGGCGTCCAACCGTTCCATACAGTAAGGACAAGCTTTTTGACCGGCCGTACTCCATCCGGACAACATAGAATACGCAGGGAAATCGCTGATTGTCCACATAAGGGCTGCTCGTAATTGAAATTTTTTTTCTTAGATATATCGTACGAGGGGGCCCCAACCGTCCACAACTGATTCAATTCATGGATTAGGGGTTGCAGAAACACATCAAGTTTGTCTTTTGGATTCTTTGGCCCCGGTACAAGAACGCTCAGGAACATGAACTGTTCTTTCATGCACATCCAATGAGGCAAGTTGTAGGGTGTGATTATGACGGGCCACGATGAGTATTGTGCTCCGAAGCTTCCAAATGGTTGAAAACCATCTGTACAAAGACCCAGTCTCACGTTTCGACTTTCAGACGCAAAGCTTGGATTAGTGTCGTTGAAATGTTTCCAAACTTCTGAGTCGGATGGGTGGCGCATAACATTGTCTTCAACCACGTGTTCAGCATGCCATCTCATATCTTTCGCTGTGGCATTAGATGTGTACAACCTCTGCAGATGAGGAGTTAATGGAAAATAGTGCATCTTCTTGTACGCGACACGACCCTTCTGTCGTTTTGTTTTTCCATGAGGAACAGGTTTAAACCGAGGTTCATTGCAGGATTTGCAACTTGTCAAATCAGAATCGTCTCCCCAATAGATCATACAATTATTCTTGCAG
>BMAC01000090.1:3656-20655 GCA_014905375.1 Phtheirospermum japonicum
AGTAACTTCATCAGGACCATACCTATGCAACTAGCATGGGACAAAAGATATGGAATGCCAATATGTATAAAAGATATTATTTCGAATAAAAACGATTGTATTACTAGAGAATAGTCAGACCACAACCACAAGTTGGCTTGTTGGTCACCTTATTCCAACAATAAGGTGCACCCGGGTCCAACTAATAATTTGCCCCAATGTTGCCCACATATTTAGGAATTTAAGTCCAAATTCCCCCTTTTTCTAACTAACTAAAATAGAATTACTCCAGTAATTAAAAAAGAAAAAAACTTACACATCAATATGAGGGGTTTCGATGGAACATCGATGTTGAAAGAGGTTCATCTCATGGGATATCGATTGTGTTGATGGTGCAGTGGTGGAGTGAAGTTTTCATTTCATATTGTCAAAACACAAAGAAAACAAAAGGATTCAGTTTTTCTTCAACAAAATACCCTATCGAATTTTTTTATGGCGTTTCGAAGAGGTGGAAATCTTATAATTTTTTCTACAAGTGAAACATAAATTGCCATCATTTTTTCCAAGTTCTGATCCCTTTTATCCCCTTATGGGCGAGAGCACACATACACAGGCATGAAAGAGAAAGATATATGAATGTTGATTAGAAAAACAAAGGTAAAACTAATGTATTTGGTGTGATGGAAAGGTAATAGATTCTCTTTAGATTACTAGAGAGACAACTTTATTTATTTATTTATTTTTGAGTTAGGTAGTTTAGACTTCAAAAACTTATATAGGAACTGACCATAAAGTTTAAAATAGCATTAGAGATTGATCTCACGTTTTATTTATTTCATAAAAAATTGTTGGTATTCTTTTTGGAAGTTTTTATTGAAAAAATATATATATTCAGCGCAAAACTCATGTGTGGCTCACGTGATCGACGACTCGCTGGTTTTGGCTAGAATTTGTATTTAGGAGGCAAAATCAAAAAATGCATAATTGGATACATAAATTGATTTTTAAAAAAAAAATTAAAAAATTGAGAGACAGAATCAAAATTTCAAAAAACATTTTTACCTTAAAATAATAACTGCGTTTGGAGAGCTTACACTGTCACACCCTTATTATGAATTGTAAGGCAACCTCAACAAATTAGGGGCCCCACCCACAGTTTTAGATTGAATCATCACTTTTAGCTACAGAAATTGTTAGTTTGGTGAACAAAGGGTAGAATGAAATCTTATAGATAGAATCAAGCATTATGTACATGCATATAGAAAAGTGTTGATGATACGACTGCTAAGTGAATAGGTAAACTCATTAGAGGGAGAGGGATTAATTGAGGAGAGAGGAGAATAAAGGAGGACCAGTGTAAGTGCAACTGCCAGGCCTCAGGGGTTCCTTGGAGTAGCATTAAAGACTGCATTTGCATCTTCATCTGCACTGCCACAACCACACACAAACCTTCCACGCTTTTTATTTATTCTTTTCTTTTCTTTTGTAACAGCAGAAAGCTGAAGATGAGATGGATTTATAGGCCAAAAAAGTTGTGAAATATCTCTCAATGATTTTAGGTTGAAGAAGATGGGTAATGCTTCTCATATCGTCCACATGGTGTTCATCATCAATTTCTTTCTCCTTGCTTTTTACTGCACCAACATTTTTATTGCAAAAGCCCCATTCGATGCAGAAAACAAATATCCAAAAAAGGCGTTGAATGTTGAAAAGTTGAGATTTTTGCTGGGACTCGAGAGCTTCAACAGCCTAAAATCAAGAAATTCTCCATCCCCATCCCCATCCCCATCCCCATCGCCTTCTCAGGCAACGCACGCTCATCTGCCGTCGCACTCTCTCCCACAAGCCCACACAATACGCAAGATAGATGAAGGTAAAGCAACAAGAGTTTTAACAGCAGCCATTGCATCTGTTGTTGGAATCACTTTCCTGTTATGTGCAGTCGGTCTGTTTCTGAAACTCAGAAAACAGGGGAGAAGAAGACTGAGAAGAAGAAGTGTGTTAGTATTCAGGTCTGAAGCGGGAAGAAGGAACAGAGGTATATCAACGCCTTCCCAAAACTCGGTGAAAAAGGTTAGTTCCGATCTTTTTTACCTTCACTCACTAGAGTCTGCTTTAGAACAAGAAAATTACTGTTTTAAACTAAACGACAAAACAAGCTCCAACCAGAGTGTGTCAGTCCGTACACTTGATGATGGAGAAGGATCAAACAAGGACAAACTCATGAACACAGTTGATGATATAACTTTTCCTGTGGAAACTAATTCATCCGATGATGATCAATCATTCCATTCGTTTTGTGATTCACGGCTTTCCAATGCTTCAGCTTGTTCTAGCACTCTAGGTGAAACCTCGGAGATCATCATATCCCAGGAAACACATTGTTCACAATTACAACCTTCTCATTTTTCTCAAACTACAAAAAAACAAGCCGCAATTCCTCCCCCTCCACCATGTCCGCCTCCACTTTCAAAAACCCATAATCTTCTAAACTTTCTTAAAGCACCACCGCCTCCGCCACCTCAGCTCAACCAACAAGTGCCATTGGGAAAAGATGGCTCTCCCCTGCCGAAGCTTAAACCACTCCACTGGGACAAAGTCAGAGCTGCACCAAATCGTTCCACCGTGTGGGACAAGCTGCGTTCCAGCTCATTTGAGTAAGATATACTGTATTCTTTATTTTTAGAAAATTACAAGTTTCAAAAACTTACACTGTTCCTGGTTACCTCGTTTGTGCAGATTTGATGAGGAAATGATTGAGTCACTTTTCGGTTACAACCTCCAAAATCCTACCCTGAATGATGAGGCCAAGAGCAAAACTCCATCTCCAAGCAAGCATGTTCTCGATCGTAAGAGGCTGCAAAACATCACCATACTGTCCAAAGCCTTGAGTGTCACTGCAGAACAAGTATGTGTGGCACTAATCCGAGGTACTAAATTGAATTCCATAATAATATACACGAGCCCGTCAGATTCTCTAGGTTGATGTTTTATTTAGCTTTTGTGCATCATGATCTTGTGTATGGAAGTTTTTTTATAGCAGAAAAGGCTATTTATTGGCTATCTAATTTCACTTAGAGGTATCACTAAAACCAACTAAACATTGGAAACATGAACACCGGGATGATGTTTTTTGTGGTTTAAACAAGAAGTTGTGCATTGTTTGTTGATCCTATTTGTAACAGGAGATGGCTTGGCGTTGCAAGATTTAGAAGCACTGTCGAAGATGGTTCCCACTAAGGAAGAAGAGTGTAAGCTCGCAAACTACAAAGGTGAAATATTTGAATTGGGGTCAGCAGAAAAGTTAGTCATGGGAATGCTCAAGATACCATTTGGTTTTTCAAGAATCGAAGCCATGCTTTACAGGGAAACCTTTGAAGATGAGGTTCTTCATCTCCAAAAATCATTCTCAATGCTAGAGGTTTGCAAAATAAATAAATCAATGTTATACAATTTTGTAAAAAATACCATCTTCTAGAACTATGATAATTTTATTGTTATTAGGAAGCATGCATGGAGCTGAGATCAAGCCGGCTCTTCTTAAAGCTACTAGAGGCGGTGCTCAAAACGGGGAACAGGATGAATGTTGGTACAATAAGAGGAGGAGCAAGAGCTTTCAAGCTTGATACCCTACTTAAGCTTGCTGATGTGAAGGGAACAGATGGAAAAACAACATTGCTTCACTTTGTCGTCCAGGAAATCATTCGATCGGAGGGATTAAGAGTGTCGGAAAGCATTATGGGAAAGATCCATCAGATAGGCAATAGTGTCAATGTTGAAGATAAGGAAGAAAACTACAGGAGAATGGGCTTGGATCTTGTGTCTGGCTTGAGCACTGAACTATGCAATGCCAAGAAAACGGCTACAATTGACTTGGGCGTTCTTGCAAGCTCGGTAGCAAATTTATCTGATGGTATGCAAAAGTTGCAAGATCTTGTTCATAAGGACATGATTATGGTGGATAAAAGGGGAAGCTTTGTGACCTCAATGATATCATTCCTAAATTACGCAGAAATGAAGTTGAAGGAACTGCATGAGGATGAGAATAGAGTCTTGTCACATGTTAGAGAAATCACAGAATATTTTCATGGAGACGTGAGCAAAGACGAATCAAATCCACTCCAAATATTTGTAATTGTAAGAGATTTTTTAAGCATGTTAGACAACGTGTGCAAAGAGCTTAGGAGCTCAAAAGCCCCTCGTAGTCCTAATCCTTTAGCGCCCTTCCGGTAGAATACATGGCTTGGTTTGTCCGTCTACATTACCCCTACTTCATCTACCATGGTGGATGAAATATATGTAACATAATTTCAAACTCTAATGAGAAGGGAATAGGTTTATGCCTGCATTCAGCATCCTGGAAATATGAAGCACGTCATCTGTTTTTGTAATGAAATGAGATAAAAACATGACCAAAATAAGACAAGATTCTTCATTTTGGATAAGTCATTTAAATTCCTTTTTCACAAATCCAAATGCAACATGACTCCATACGTTTGTAGAATTGTACATGTTTATCATGTTGTCCAGATAATAGCATAGAATAGAACGATAGTGATGTGAAACGCGTGGCGGATGAGTATTTGGCTGCCGAAAATCGAGGTAAGGGTGTTCGTTGACAGAAATCAAAGCGTATGTAACTTCTAATACTGGACTCGAAATGACTATTATAATATGTTTGTGGAAGTGGAACGATGGAATGAATTGAGTTCATCGCGCTTTGCGCGATGGGCCTACACTCAAATTCGAACATTTTTAGTCCGTTTTGGGTCTTTTCTATCTAGTATTTTTTATTTTGTTTAGTTTTCTTGTTTCCTTTTTTGTGCTTGTAGTTTTGTAGATCTGTGATTTTAAAATGTGATGTTAAGACTCGTGATAAATAACATTAGTGTTAACATCAACTCGTTTGATACAGTGAACTTATAAAACAACTGGTGTTATGATTGATATTAAGGAACACTAGAGAAAACACCAATCAGAGAAATATAGAAAAGTAGCAGAATAAAAATATATGAACACACTCATTAAACTTTTAGCCCGTAAGTAAAAGTACTTACGGACATGGGTATTCAAATTCGAAAACTGTATGACTTAATCGTTTAAGAACAATTACAAAATTTTTAAGTAATATATAAAAACAAGTGTATCTAAACTTGCTACACAAATACTTGTTGCTACGAATGGTCTGATCTCCTCCGTTGGTTACGCAACGTTGAAGATCTCTTGATTCCGACTTGTACCTCCAAGTAGGTCTTGTGTTCTGCTTTCTTGAGTACACCAAGTGTTCTTGCCTTCAAATCTAATTTTCCTGTCTTTTTCATTTGCGTACTTTTCCTGTTATAATCAAGACTCCTAGTCTTGATAAACAAGTCAAGATAGAAATAAGGAAACTAAATAAAATTTTAAACTACCTTTAGAAAATAAATTTAGAATTCTAAATAAAACAAAGTCCAAGAAAGGCAAACATACAAAATGGAAAGAAATCATCGGGAATAATATCCTCAACAATCTCCCCATTTTTCTATTCTGGACACACACAAATGACATAGGCAAGACACATAAAAATAAACTCCCCCTGAGTTCAACGACTCCCCCTGAATAAACATTGTTTAGCATCCCAACACAAAAGAAATAAAAAAACGTTAAAATAAACTAAGAGAAGCATGATCACTCAAAGACCACGAGCTTTCTTAGATCGTCGAGCAGACGACGATGTCCCTTCATCAGCCTTCCTCTTTCACATTAATTTCTTCAGCTTCTTGTTCCTCGACAAGACCTTCTTCCTCCTCTTACTTAAGCTCGCCAACACCTCGGCATCTTGGCCATCAGTAGTATCCTCAGCAACCGCATCCGCATCCTCGACCTTGACCCCCTCAGTTTCTCCCCCTTGTTCAGAAAGCAAAAGAGCCTCATACCACGAACCCAGCACGGCCTGAAGCTGGGCAATCTGATTGTCGAGTAAGGAAAGTTGAGCCCGCACAACTTGAAGTGGGAGTTTGACCATGTTGGGCGTGATGTTGTGAGTCGTAGAAATGTCACCACGCACAACATCGGGCCGAACAGGCGCTTTCCATGGCAGATCGACAACACGGGCACCCGACAGGTGTTGACTACGCAAAGTAAACCTATCATCCTCCCCAGTCAGCACATCATCCCCGGAGGGAGTAAAACCTTGATGCTCCAGTATGCTAAAAATAAGAGATGGAAAGCACAGAGAGGAAGCAGTTTTGGAGGTAGCAAACCTGGTGACCGCATCGAAAACCTGCTGACCAAAGTTGAATTTGATTCCACGTCCAAGCTTGAACAGGAATTGGGCTTGAGGGTGAGTCAGTACAGTGGCATTCTTTGAAGGGACCCAGTTAAAAATAGCAATCTTATGCAACACTGGGTAGAGGGAGGTCAACTTTGTGCTTGGCAATTGCTCGCACCACTTGGTCAACAGCCCACCAGATAGGAAGTGGATGACTTCATCCATGTCGTCAACAGTGGAATCACATTGATATGCCTCAGTCCCCAACAAATCATTTATCAAATCCGGGGTAAAGGAGTAGAGTTTCCCATGAACGTACACTTTTCCAAAATTCGCAGAGGCGGGATTTGCAACAGAGGGGAGTAGATTTGCATAAAACTCCAAAACCACTGTAAGAAAAAAAGGCATCGCGGTACATACCGTGGAATAAATACCCCGATGTTCAAAGAATTCAATCAGATTTTAGCGCTTGAAAAGCTCCACAGGCACCCGTCTCTCATCAATCATACTCCAATCATGGTAGGTAGAAAAAAGCTCTTCTGTAGCAGATGATAAAAACTCCAATGAGAAAGTAACCATGTCCTCAATTTCATCGTCCACAGAGGCAGGAGAGTCACCAGAGACATCTTGTAAACCTTATGGATGAGAAGCAGCAATCAATTCAGAGCTGAAGGGCACTTGGGTAGAAGCAGCAACGGGTGATGTTGGCTTTGGTGACATGTCACCGGTCCCAACATCACTTTGTGAGTGACAGCAGATAAGGGGTCTTGGATTTCTTCTTTGTCGTCTTCTTGGCAGGCATGAGGTCCCGAATAAGGATCTCGTCAGATGGATCGGGGGAATATTCAAACCCAAAATTGGGTTCAGGTTCAGGATGAACCGCAGGAGCAGGAACGACAGCAGGAGTATCATCAACAGGCTTGTAGGAACTGGAAACCTCTCTAGTAAAAAAGTCCACAACCTCATACGGAGGAGAGGAGTATTCAACTTCATTCAATCTAGGCAACACCTTAATATGTGCAGGCGGATTTTTCTTGTCGGCAAGCTTCACAGTTTCCTTCCGGCAACGAGACCTTGTTGGCAATACACGATGAGCCGAGGTGGTCACCAGTGCAGCAGCAGGGACGGAGGGCACAAACTCATCGTCATCCGGGTCCATCAAGACAGTGACATCCTCTGCTAGGTTCATGTGCTCGAGCGGCACAACTCGTCGTCTTCCGGCCTGACTTTTTGGAACTGCCGGTGGCACCACGCCAGGTGGAATGTTCCTCAGCCACCGGGACCATTTCAAGATTGGATCACCTACCCGCCCAAAAATTTCGGCAATAAGTGGTAGATTCGGCGGATTATCGACGTCAATTTCATTCCCAGCCTGACCGGGAAGAACCTGCGCTTCAGGATTTGCGTCGACTGGCGCCGTAATTGGAACAACGGACTGAGATTGGACTAGCGGCGAACCAGCTGGAGGTGTTGCAACCGATGATAGGTTCTGGGGGATCTTGCCACCGATTTCCTCGTGAATATCCAAGCCACCGAATCTCGGAAGATTCACCGGTGCCTGGCTACTGGACGGGTTCTACACGCCGGCAGGTAGCACTGGAGTTTTGCTCATAGAAGACATCTTGTAAAATTCACACAGAGAGCAGCAAAAAAATATGCAGTTTTGGGAGAGAAAGAGATGGAGAAGAGTTAGAGAGTTAGAGAGTTGTAATCGCAAAAAAATAATTTCAGAAAAGTGGGATAAGAAAACGGTAACAATCTCGGACTCTTAAACAACAAAAAGTGACCGTTGTAAAAGGAGAGAGAAAGAGAGTAAAAACCCTAAATTACTGAAAATCTTGAATTAACCCACAAGGATTTTCTTTCCATCCAAACACCCCACTCCCCCTTAATTTAGGAACCAATATCTCCACTGAATTAACTAAAAAATATCACACGTCCCTAAAGATTTACCAAATCACACGTCCCTACAAAAGCATAAAACTGAATTAGAGCTGGAATTTAGAACCATCACCATAGTCGTAAAAAAAATACATACAGGGTGAACAATCTCCTGCCACGTCAACTCGTATTACCTGTCCAGCTCTCCAATTTTAACTCCACTTAAACAATCGATTAACATAACCCTTAAAGAGATTGAGAAAAGTCAGAGAGAGAAGCAAGCATAAGTAACAGAACACACAACAATTTGGCATCTTCACAAAGTACGAATGTCCTAGTAGATGCCTAAAATATATGACCTAAGAAAAATTGAAAACACTTAATGATTTACGTGGCTTGATCAATGTTGCCTTTCATGACTGATGACATTATAACCAACATCACTCCAGGTGAAGTCAATGAACACAGACCCCTTAACCCAAGTTACTGACTACGTCAAGATCGCTCAAGGATGTGAAATGTAAAGATTGGATCTTTTTAATCCAGATTTTCTTCATCTTTTTACAGATTTGAAGAGAAATTATCTTAGCAATTACCTTTAACACCCCTTGTTTTCGGACCTGGGAGAAATACAGTTTCTGCGGGAAAGATTCACAATCACATAATTCAAGAGGTTGATCTTTTTGTCATCACTTTTATTTCAACACAAGATATTTTTGCACTATCAATCAGATTAAATGCATTTATTATGTATGAAAGAGAAAAGAAAAGAATGCATGCAAAATATACAGATGTTGTGACTGATGACAGAATTGGGTGTCACAACATCAAACCTAACATAGACTAGACAATAAACATACCGAGATCTCTTCTCAAACGAGAGAAGGTCTCGAAATCTAATGCCTTTGTGAAGATTTTCCTCTCAACCAAGTCTCAGATAAAATGATACCTGATGTCAATGTGTTTTATACGTGAGTGTTGAATGAGATTTTTTGAGCTATCTATGGCACTCGTGTTGTCACAAAGTATGGTCAGAATACTACTATGGAGACCGTAGTCTTAAATCATCTTGTTCATCCGCAAAAGTTGCGTACACGCACTTCCAGCTGCGATATATTCAGCTTCTGCTATAGAGAGGGATATACAGTTTTGTTTCTTACTGTACCACGAGACCAAGTTACTTCCCAAGAAGAAACAACCTCCAGTGTTACTCTTTCTATCCACCATGTCACCTGCCCAGTCTGAATCAGTGTAACCAACAATTTCAGTGCATGTATCTCTAGTATACCACAAACCTAAACCACTTGTTCCAGCCACATATTTATGATTCGTTTTACAGCTTTTAAATGTGACTCTTTAGGGTTCGATTGATACCTAGCACACAAACATACAGTGTACATTATGTCAGGTCTAATTGTAGTAAGATACAAGAGACTTCCTATCATGCTCCTATAAACGGTGTTATCAACGCTGATCCCAACATCATCTCGTGACAGTTTGTTGGTTTTCCCCAAAGGTGTTTTCTTATGCTTTTCATTTTCTAATACAAATTTCTAAACCATATTTTTAACATGTTTGGTTTGGGAAAGAAGAATACCATCGTCAAGTTGCTTAATTTGTAACCCAAGAAAATATGAAAGGTTACCTTCCATGCTCATTTCGAATGTGTCTGACATCCGAGCTATGAAATCCTTCACCATCTGTTCACTAGTGGATCCAAACACACTATCATCTACATAAACTTGAACTATAAGAATGTGCTTGTTGGATTTGAGAAGGAACAAGGTTTTTTCAACTTCACCTCGTCTAAAGTTTAAAAAAAATAAATGTTGAGTCAACCTCTCATACCAAGCTCTTGGAGCTTATTTTAAACCATACAACGCCTTTTTTAATTTTAAAGCAAAATTAGGTTTGTGAGGATCAACAAACCCTTTGGGTTGCTCAACATATACTTATTCACTCAAAACACCATTCAAGAAAGCACTCTTAATGTCCATTTCATGCAGTGATATTTTCAAATTACAAGTAATAACAACAAGGAGTCTTACCGATTCTATTCGTGAAACCGGTGCAAATGTCTCATCAAAATCAATTCCCTCAATATGAGTGTATCCTTATGCAACCAGCCTTGCCTTATTTCGCACAATGTTTCCTGCTTCATCGGTTTTATTCTTCAAGATCCACTTAGTTCTAGTGACATGTGTGTTTGCAGGGCGTGGAACCAAGTCCCAAACATCGTTTTTAGCAAACTGATCCAACTCCTCCTGCATGGCTTTGATCCAAAACTCATTCTTCAAAGCTTCTTCCACACGCTTAGGCTCTGTATTAGCAAGAAACAAGGTCAGCCAAATTTGAGAGCAGTTAGTTGAAAGACAGACATATCTTACCATTTCTTTGAAATTTATCCATCTCTTCCTTGTTCTCCTCTAATCAATATCTCCAATAATTTGACCTGTTGGATGATTCCTCTGAATTCTTGATGGAATATCCCTCTGGTACAGGCCAATTTGATTATTCGGGTTGCCCTCATCTGAGTCAGAATCTGAATCATGAGCTTTAGGAGTTGGTGTTTTGACTGGTGATGGTTCCTCAGTCCAGACATTGTCTGCTTCTTCAGGACGTGGTGTTAGGTTCGCTGACATGTCACCAGACCCGTCATCACCTGTAGTATCACTTTGTGTACCTGCGCTATCATGTAACTCACCCACAACATATTGAGGAGTCTGATCATATACCAGATCATTATCCTCAACAGGTTTAACACCACTAATCAAGTCATCAAACTTCACACTGACAGACTCTATCATGCAACGTGTTCTAAGGTTAAACAGCTTATAAGCATGACTATTTTAGGAATATCCCATGAAAACACATTTGTCACTTTTAGAGTCCAGTTTAGAAAGATGCATCATATCATTTAGTACATAACAAACACACCCAAAGACATGGAAATAACATAGATTAGGCTTTTTGCCCAACAATAATTTGTAGGGTGTAACATGATACGGGTTTGAATTACACCCTATTGATTGTGTGGCAAGCAGTATTCATTGCTTCTGCCCAAAATCATTTCGCAATTCCATTTGAGATAAGCATGGTTCTAGTCATCTCAGCAAGAGATCTATTCTTTCTTTCGACTATACCATTCTGTTGGGGGGTAATGAGTGAGGAAAACTCATGAGTTATTCCTTCCTTTGAACAATAGTTTGAAAAGGCTTCATTTTCAAATTCTTTTCCATGATCAGACCTGATCCTTCCTATTTTCACACCAAACCGTAGGCACAATTTTTTTGCAAGTTTTTTAAAACTTTGAAAAGCTTCAGATTTTTCTCTTAAAAACTAAACCCAAGTAAATCTAGAAAAATCATCAACTACAACCAGAACATACCGTTTATCAATGATCCAAAATCCTCTCTTGTCCTTCACCTTATGGATATCGCTTCTGGACATTCTTGGGCGGATATGGCTGAAGACGAAGTTTCTACTCCTTTACGCAAAGTTTCAAAGAGTTCTCTTAAGCGGGGATTTCTTATGAAGCGCTAGTTTCTTTGTTGTCGTTTCTTTTTCATTGTTTGCTATGTACTCGGACACTTTTCTCCTTTTTTAATAAAAGCATTGCAACTTATTTAAAAACTAGAACATACCGTTTACCTCCAAGGATTTCCACCTCCAGTGGTCCCATGAGGTTCATGTGCATGAGTTCAAAGCAATTTGAAGTGGTAAGGCTCTGAACATGTGGGTGTGGTACCTTGACTTGTTTCCTTTTTTGGCATGCTTCACAAACTTTAATGATCTTTGTGTTAAGCTTCGGTAGACCATTTACAGCTTCTTTCTTCACAAGACTTTCCAACATCTTTTAATTGATGTGTCCAAGTTTTTGATGCCATATCTCGGCATCGCTCAATTGGGACAACTTGCAAAAAATATCGTCGTTTATTTGATAGCAATTATCTGAAGTTCTTTGTCCAGTGAAAATGCAATCATTTCCTTCATCATAAACTTCACACTTTTCCTGTGTGAACTTAACACTAAATCCTCCATCACACAACTGACTGATGTTGATCAAGTTTGTTGTAAGTCCTTCAACAAGTAACATGTTCTCGAGTTTTACAATTCCTGGAACATGGAGAGTTCCTTGTCCAACAACCTGGCTATTTGCACCTCCACCATATTTCACTTTTCCACCTTTGAGTTTCACAATATTCGAGAGAAGGTCTTCAGAACCGGTCATGTGCTTGGAACATCCACTATTAAAATACCACGCTCCTGGAATGTGGGATTTCAGAGATGTATAAATCATGTTACATTTGATCTCTTCCTTCTTCACCCAGACGTGCTTAACTTTGTTGTTGGCTCTGATGTTGGAATCATGGAAACTATCATGAGACACAACATGTTGTCTCGTCCTCTAAAATGGACTTTTCTTTCCTGCTTTCTTCTAGCAGAATGGGCGAATATGACTAGGATCACCACAGTGATGGCACATATTTTGTCTTCTCCTCTTTTGTGATGCTTGGTTGTCTTCAGTTTCTGGTCAGTTTGCTGCTCTTGTTGTTCAGGTTTGTAGCCAATCCCATATTTCGAGGACTCTGGGAATGACATCCCTAGAACTTCATCGAGCTTTCTTGTTCCCTTGTTGAGGTTTGAGAGAGTGTTCTGAGCCTTCTTCAGATCTGCCTTCACTCGTTCCAACTCGGAGTCTTTCCTTGTGATAGCTGACTCCAAACGGGTAATTATTTCCACTTGATCGTTCTTGTCATGGGTGAGTTTCTCAACCTTGATCATGAGAGCTTCCACCTTTAGGACCTGATTTCCCCAGTTTACAAACAAATCGTCATACTCTAGGCACAGTTTCTTATACTCGTCAGTTGTTTCTTTGACTTCTGCATTCATATGTCGTATGTCAACTCGTATGTCTTAATCCCAGACAACATTAGTAAACAATGCAAGAACTTACTTAGGAGAGTCAAAGTCATCTTCATCAAACTCCTTTGAGATCAGGCTCTTTTTCCTCAATGTGTTAGCACATTCGTTCTTGTAGTGTCTCCATCCGTTGCACTCGTGGCATTGAACTTCACTAAGAGGTTTGGACGAGTTCGTTGTCCTGGGCTCAAACGATGAGGGCTGAAAATTAGAGAGTTTTCGTCCAGCCGATTTTGGAGGTGGGTTCTCTAATTTGAACTTTGAAAATGTGCCTCCAATGTTGTTTCTTCTCCTTAAATGTTTGTTGGATTTTTGAGTGAGAATATACACCTCTTCTTCTCCAAGAGTGGTATTCTCGATTTTGTCCAGCAAATCTCTCCAATCGACATCTTTACTGTCATCATCCGATTTGACATCAGTAGTGAGGGCAACGTTCTTCTCTTTCAAGTTGGAACCAAGATGTTCCATTTCGTACGTTTTGAGCGATCCAACTAGTTCATCGAAGTCTAAATTATCAGTGTTCTTTGATTCTTTAATGGAAACCACTTTAAAGGTAACTTTTTTGAAATGGATCTAAGTAATTTTCCAACAAGGCGTGAATTTGACACGGGCTAGCCAAGTTCTCCACACTCATTTGCGATCTCCGAAAGTCTCGTGGCATAATCCATGATTGACTCTTTTTCCTCCATCCTCATTGCCTTGAAGGTAGCAGTTAGAATTCTCGGTCTTGACCTATTCACACTTTGAGATCCTTCGCACACCCTCTGCAATGCATCCCAAGCATCCTTTGCTGACTCGCACTTACTGATCACCTTGTAGTAGTTTGAGTCGACATATCCGCAAAGGGTGTTGATGCACTTGGAGTTCCAGTTTGAATCCGCAATTTCATCAGCGGTCCAGTCTATTTCTTTCTTGGGAAAGGTTTCTCCATCAGCATCAGTAACTCGTGGTTTCTCCCAACCAACTATGATGGTTCTCCACGCTCGTTCATCGATGTTCTTGATATGCCACTGCATCCTTTGCTTCCAGAGTGAGTAGTTCTGTCCGTTGAGGATAGGAGGTTGTGGATTCCTTTGAGCGTCCATAAGTAAATGAATCTAAAAAATAAATATGTATCGAAATACTTAATGTAAAGTACCCTGCTCTGGTGCCAATTGTAATTTTATAGATCTGTGATTTTGAAAAGTGATGTTAAGAGTCGTGATAAATAACACTAGTGTTAACATCAACTCGTTTGATACAGTGAACTTATAACACTACTGGTGTTATGATTGATGTTAAGCAACACCAGAGATAACACCAATAAGAGAAATATAGAAAAGCAGTGGAATGAAAATGTATGAACACACTTATTAAACTTTTAGTCTGTAAGTAAAAGTACTTACGGACATGGGTATTCAAACCCGAAAACTATATTACTTGATCATTTAAGAACAATTATAAAATGTTTAAGTAACATATGTATCTAAACTTGATACACAAATACTTGTTGCCACGAATTATCCGATCTCCTCCGTTGGTTACGCAACGTTGAAGATCTCTTGATTCCGAATTGTAGCTCCAAGTTGGTCTTGTGTTCTGCTTTCTTGAGTACGCCCAGTGTTCTTGCCTTCAAACCTAATTTTCGTGTCTTTTTCATTTCCGTTCTTTCCCTGTTATAAATAATCAAGACTCCTAGTCTTGATAAACAAGTCAAGCTAGAAATAAGGAAACTAAATAAAATCCTAAACTACATTTAGGAAATAAATCTAGACTCCTAAATAAAACAGAGTCCAAGAAAGACAAACATACCAAATGGAAATAAATCATCGAGAATAATATCCTCAATAGTGCTAAGGTTTTAGGACCTTTAAATACTTCTTTTTTCATTATATTTGACATCATACGTTAATAATTTTTAATTTTATTAATATTTTCTGTTTATTTGAAATACGTTTGTCTCCTACAAGTTATCATGCCGTGTTAGATAGACGTATTTGTTCTAGCATAGAATGATCAATAAGAAAATGGTCTTAGTTTAGCTTATTGTGTTTACAGCAAATATCTTCCGTGCTAATCCTCCCGATTGTTATACATTTATTCATTGCATGCTCATGGGATTATTCCAGTAACTCAGATGTAGTATATGACTATAAATGACAGCTAATCCACTTCAATGAGATTAGAATGCTTGTTCAAATGCACGAGGGAACTTCTATGGAGCCTTCATGGCATTATTCTTCATTTAGTAAGATTTAATAGGGACCATTAGATCAATTTTAAACCCTTTATATTAAGAGATCTATGATTGTAAATGTAGGGAGTGGGCGTATGGTGCCTTTAAGGCAGTGTAGACTTTTCCAATGCACGTATAGGTTAAATAGTAAAGTTAAATATCAATAAATTCAATGCAATTATTTAAACAAGGAAATACTCCCTCTTTTCTGAATTATATTAATTAACACATCGATATCATACAAGTACACATGAAAAAACCTCTAACTTAGTTAATATCTCCAGTAACCTCCCATTGGTCGAACAAAGAACTAGACTCCTTCCATTTCACTTGAACAATGCCTTAAACTCCCTTCAGTTTTGTTGTTATAAACTTCTCGTTGATTCGTACAGTAACTTTGGTGTTTTACAAAAACTCAAACTTGTTTGACTAACAAGTTCAAGCAATTATCAAAACTAATATAAGCCTCATACTATTTTCTCTCTAATGTAAAAATGTGTATTTCATTACAAGAGTGATGACTATTTAAAAGTCTAGAGAGCTAGTTCACTTGTAAAGAAAGGTCCTCAAATATCCTTAACTTGAATAATTTACTTGAGCTTTTTCCTTAATTTGTTTTATTGATTATTTTCTTAATCAACAAGATCCTCTCTATCTTTTCAAAAATGTCTCTTGCTTTTGTTTTTGTTCTAAAAAGTTGCGCCCCCCTTTTTGTTTTGTTTTAAAAACCTGATGCTCCGCTCTTTCTTTCTTTTATATATATATATATATATATATATATATATACTAGTATTACGCCTGTGCGATGCACGGAGGGATAATTTTAAGGTTTAATTTATCAAATATTTATGTAACATCCATACATCCAATGTATTTTTATTTATTTATTTATTTATCATCATGCATAAAAGAAATATAATTCTAGTCCCAAGCTCGTCGCCATAAACGAATTCCTATTTTAACTTTAAATAATCTAGGAATTATATTTAAACGAATTTATAGTTCGTTTTCAAATAAAACTATATTATCAATTTCTAAGAAATTATTATAATTATTTAGTAATTTAATTATTTATTTAAATTACTATTGAGTCGTCTATGAAATAATTTCAATTTCTAAAATTATTATAATTTATTTATATTATAATTATTTTAATAATTTAAAATACTATTGGGTCGTTCACGGAATTATTCGGTTTAAACCATAAGCCGTCTAATATATCGATTATTCTCGGACTTGAAAACGAGCCCAATCGAAGCCCAATTACTAGCCCTAATCCACCAAGACCCTACCCTAACTTTCTAAAATTAAATCCTAAGCTTGGTTTATAAGCAAATCCAAGCCCTTTTCAGTTTTTTTTCACAATCCTGCATATCGGCCGCAAGAGGTAAATCCCCCTTTTTGTTATTCTATTTTTTTTCTTTCGAAGAACACAACCTTGTTTTCGGCAGCCCGATCAACGGCCTTTTTCCAACCATCTCTTCCACCAATTTTCCCAGACCAACCGTCAAACCCGTGTTCCAAGATCACAACCATGAACTCCGATTTCAGCCACTGACGAAGAAAACCAAGTCGACAACAACAGACCACAGTAACATCAAGTCAGGCCTTTGGCCAATTCAAGTCGCAGATGGGCTTGCCACCAAGATGACTCACACCCAGACGAACCCCTGTCCAACCGAGTTCTTGGCCACCGAGGAACACGCCGGCAAACCAGAAATCCAAACCCCCAACCGTCGGCCGACAACCAT